>JAPYYA010003368.1:0-12947 GCA_028533165.1 Leontopithecus rosalia | reverse complement strand
TTTGATAAACCTGACAAAAACAAGCAATGGGGAAAGGATTCCCTGTTTAATAAATGGTGTTGGGAAAACTGGCTAGCCATGTGCAGAAAGCAGAAACTGGACCCCTTCCTGACACCTTACACTAAAATTAACTCCAGATGGATTAAAGACTTAAACATAAGACCAGGCACCATAAAAACCCTAGAAGAAAATCTAGGCAGACTTGACTTTCAAACCCAGGCAATTGGGCTCCAGAGCCCACTCTTTCAGCTGCTAAACTATATCTGAAAAAGGATAACTCTCTGAGGATTAGCCTCAAGCTGCCTGCCCCTATGGGGCAGAGGCAGCCCTCTGGCTGTGTTGGCTATTTCCTCTTTGGGGTGAGTACAGGACTGGGGATGGAGATCATCACCCCACATCCCTGCCCTGTGCCCTACAAACCTCTGCTCTAGTTCTGCCAAGAGGTCAGGTGTGAGGGTAAGGCTCCTTCTCAGTTCACATCTATAGTTTTAAAAAGCACTACCTCTCAGGATGCTTGGGGAGGAGGATGTGCACCCTGTCTTGAATCTAGCTGTCCTAAATTTGCTAAATCCCAAGATCTCATAAAAATAATTATTCATTTATTATTTACCCATCCATACATCTGTCCATCAATTCATTAATCATATATCCATCCATGCACCTATTATCCATCCATTCACCCATCATCCATCCATCCATCCATCATCCATCTAACCATCATTCATTCATTCAATATCCATCATCCATTAACTATCTATCAATCATCCATCCATCCACTCATCATCCATTCATTAATCTATCCATCCATTCATCATCCATCAAGTCATCCTCCATCCATCCATTCATCATTCATTTACTCATCTTTCCATCTATTTTCCATCCATCATCCATTCTTCATCCATCCATCCATCCATCCTTTATTTATTAAGCCCTCATTCTGTACCAATCGTTATTCAGAAGATTTCACAAACCTCATGTCACCTAATCCTCACAGCAACCATTCAGGTATTGTTAACTCCATTTGCAGGTACAAAACGAGGGCTAAGGGGCTGAGCACCTTGCCCGTGGTAGCAGGGCTAGGGTTCCAAACCAGGTCTGCCTGACATTAGAACCTCCAGTGAACAGGGTATTGAAAAAAATGAATGAACTAACCAGTTACTGAGACTGTTGGGATGGTAATGCCTGGAGGCAGCACCACCCTATGTAGCTACTCATTTGCTTAGCTGGGATGATTCCTATTAACTAATTAATTCATTCATTCATCACACATCAAGGATAATATAGAGTGTTTTAAAAACTCCACTAAGATGTTTGCTGGGAGGGTTATGAGATACTGACCATGAGGTTCCCTGAATGGAGTGATGCAGAGGATACCTCTGAATGGCCTTCCTCCCCCTCTGCAGAGTTCTGGCAAAGTCTCTCCAGCTTTGCCTAAGCATTCTCTTCTATCTGGAATGTTCTTCTCTTCCCTTCCTGCCTTCTCCCAGCCTACTGAGACTCTTATAATTTCATTTACTTAATTTGCTCACACACTCATGCAGGCCTTTGTTCAATATATCTTTATTGAGCACACATGTTGTGTCAATCGCTCATTTGGGTTTTGGAGATACAGTGATGAATAAGGTAGGCAGGGTCTCTGCCCCCAGGGAGCTCACATTCTACTGGAGGAGATGGGAACCACACAAGCAAGATTAGGAAATGGACCAACTACTGTCCTAGGAAATAATGGAGATGGGGAGAAGGGGCCTTACTTTTGGTGGAGGTGTGAGAGGGTGTTTGGAGATGAAAGGGGAGCAGCTGGACATTTGATAAACCAAGGGCAGAGTGTCTCCAAGAGAGGGAATGGCAGGTGTGGAGGCCCCTAAAAGCAAGGAGCTGGGAGGGCTGGGGTCACCGCAGAATGTAGAATTGTTGACCCCCTCCCTAATTAATCAGCTTTCCATCTGCGTTCCTGCAGTATGGTGCCTCCTTTCTGCGTGAGCTCCTACCATATGGTTATTATGGATTCATGTCCTTGTCTCCCCCATGGAACTTGGAGTGCTTCTAGATCAGAGACCATCTGTAATGTGTGGTTAACAACAGTGCAGTCCTTACAAACCTTACAAGGTAGTTGGGAGGATTAAAGGTGATAATCTAAGAAACGTCTTTAGTGCAATTTCTGAAACTGTAACTGCTCAATAAAGTCTAGTCATTACTATTGATAGTAACCTAGTGCTCACCCAGCCTGGGTGCCAACACATAGGAAGGATTGAACCCTGTGTCCAGTGTGCAGGAAGGAGGGAAACAGGTGAGCTGGTCCAAGAGCAAGGCCATCAGGACTGTCGATGGGTCACTGCCAACTGGCTAGGGCACTGCTTCCAGGAAAGAGCACTTGCCATGGATCCCAGCCCACAGACAGTGCAAGAAACATACTCATTTTCTATCGACTTCTATTTCCAGCCTCCATGTTAGGGTGGTGGACACAATCAAATGTTTCCCTACTTTTTCCTAGGGTGACATTTATGATCTAGAGGTCTCGAATACCAGACAGACCTTGAGGATCTGGCTCCTTTGTTTTTTGGTAACATCTATTCAAGACAGGATTCCAGTCCACTGGCCCTTGGTTATCTGTCAACATGGGACATTTGTTCATTCAATAAAAACTCATTGATCACATCTGAAGCATCAAGTGCTGTCCTAGGTTCTAGAGATACAGACGTGAAGGAAACAGACAAGATCATACTCCAGAGCTACATTCTAATAGGGGTGAAGGTGGAGCATAGAAAATAATTCAATACACATCTGTCAGGTGATAAGAGCTAGGATGGTCAGAGTGTGGAGAGTGAATGAGTAGGGGTGATGATGGACAGGGTGCAAAGGTGGTGTTTAAGCCAAGACCTAAAAGAATTGAAGGAGTGAGTCCCGGCTTGGCCTAGGAGCACTCCAAGGCACATGCAAGGGCCCCAGCGTAAACCCCATGTGTTGGAGGGACAGCCCAGAGGGTGGGGTGGCTGGAACTGAGTGAGCAAAGGGGACACCACTGGGAGACAAGGCCTGAGGGGTGGGCAGGTAGGGCCTTGTAGGTCACAAATGGAATTGGCCTTTTGGGCTCAGCGAGACCGGGGGTTGCTGGGGGATTCTGAGCAGAGGAGGAGTGTCATGACCTAACCTATGTTTTGAAGGGATCACTCTGACTGCTGCGGGAAGAAACAACTGTAACAGGGTGAGGGTGGGGGTAAGTCAGGAGGCTGCCATGGCAATTCAGGGGAGAAGTGGTGCCTGGGTCCAGGGTATGAGGATGGCAAAAAATATAAAAGTAGAAAGAGCAACACTAGTGGGGCATCTCCCTCATACTTAGGTTTTGAAGGACCAGCCCAGTATCTGCTGATTCTTCAAAGAGAATGGGTCAAGGCTGCCCTCTCAGGTATGCAGGCTCTGCTGGGTGCTGGCTGGGCGCTCGGATGTTGTTCCATTGCTTCTGCAGCCCCGGGCCATCAGCACATCTGTGTGAGCCTGTCCGGGGCCATGTTTCCAAGACACATCATGCACTGGCTTTTGTGGTTTCGTTCACCCTCCTTATACTCTTATGAAGTCTCTGCCCTGAGATCCCAAACACTTCTTCAGGATTTTTGTTCCTTCCTGGGGCCCTCTGGAGCAGAGATCAAAGCATTTTCTCTAAGACTCCCCTGAAGTGTCTTGATCCTCCTCTGATATCTTTTTGCTCCAAGTCTGCAGAAATCTGCCCAGACTTGAGGGACGGCAAGCTATGAAGGAGGGCGAGTCTTGTTTGTACAGCTTCATGTTTTCTTCTAAATGTTTTGTGTGTGTACCCCTCCGCTAAGAATTTAGGTTTTTTTCCCTTTTCTCTGCTTTAAGCTCCAGAACAGTCCCAGGGGGAGGGGTAAGGGAGTACAGAGATCAGGGAACGTAACATGGGTGCAGAATACCAGTTAGAATTTGCAAAGATTATCCCACCCCAAAAGCAAAAGGAACAGTTTGTTTTGGATCCAAAACACAAAAATATGCCTTTCAAAAATAGCTTTATTGGGGTGTTTTTGATAAAGCATGGCACATATTTAATGTGTATGATTTCATGAGCTTGGACATCTTCGAACACCTGTGATACCATCGCCACCATCGAGGTGACTGACATAGCACCTTCCAAAGTTTCCAATGTGTAGCTTTGTTTTTGTTTGCCTTTCTTGTTTTGTGTTCTGAACAAACTTGGGAGGGTCCAGTACCATATTGTTAGTAGAGGCACGGCGTTCCGCAGCAGGTCGCTAGAACTTGTTCATCTTGCGTCACTGAATCTTTTAATCCATTGAACAAGTTTCCATTTCCACTCCCCTCACCTCCTGGCAACGACTGTGGTATTCTCTACTTCTATGAGTTTGTCTATTTTCGATACAGACATAAGAGCAATTATAAAGTATTTGTCCTTCTGTGTCTGGCTTATTTCATTTAACATGAGTGAAATAAGTTTCACTCATGAAATGTTTCACTTAATGTAAGTGAAATAATATGAGCCCTCCAGATTCATCCATATTGTTGCAAATGGCAGGATTTCCTTCCTTTTTATAGCTGCATAATATTTCCCTGTGTTCATACACCACATCCTTCTTATCACTCTTCACATGCTTACCCTGATCATTTCTGCCTCAAGGGCTTTGTCCTTGCCATTCCCTTTACCAGGCACGTGGTCCTAGCTGGGTGCAAATGGCCTTCCCACGTGCCTAGCTGGGGAGAGAGACGGCTTTAGTGAGTGAGCAGCCTATCTTCTCCACGGTGGCTCTGTGCCAGCCCACCTTCATGACACCCACCCTTTGTCAACTGAGATCTGCAGGTTTGGAACAGCCCTGTTTTTATGGGCATAATGTTGGGATACAGTGTGGGACTGTTCCACCTTTCTGCACCAATTACAATACGATCTGTCAGTCTTCTCAACAAATTGTGATGAAATATCCATTAGGTATCATGCACTGTACTTGGAAATGAAGATACAAATAAAAAGTCATTAGAGTGAAAATTACACTCATCCATCTACTGACACATGCATTTTGCAAACATTTACTGAGTCCCCATGTTGTATTCAGTGGTCACAGGCCCTGCCACATGAAAAGCCCATGAGAGCCATATTTCATGATGAATGTGATAGGCTTGGTCTTCACTTACTAGTGTGGCCATGTGTGAATAATTTCACCTCTGACTCTCAGTTTTCTCATCTGTAAAATGGGAATGGTGATATGGCATGATTCAACAATCTTGCACAGAAGGTGCCTGGAGGAATAGCCACTTCTTGGGTTTTAATATCTCAGCTCTTTCTTCCCTTACCACTCCACCATGCCCCTCTTTTTTCTTTTCAGAGACAGGTCTCACTATGTGGCTCAGGCTGAAGTGCAGTTGCACAATCATAGGTCACCGTAATTTTGAACTTCGGGCTCAAGTGAACCTCCCACTTTCGTCTCCCAAGTAGCTGGGACTAAACCCATGTGTCAGTGCGCCTGGCTAACTTTACAATTATTTCAGAAGTGAGGTCTCACTATGTTGCCCAGGGTGGTCTCCAACTCTTGGCCTCAAGCAACCTTCCCACCTTGGTCTTCTGAGTTGCTGGGATTACAGACTTGAGCCGCTGTGCACAGCTTTCTCTTTCCTTTTAAGAGCTCAGACTCTGTTCAGAAACTCTCACTTTTGAAGCCAAGGTTTGCCAACAACTGGTGCCAAAAAAGAGGGAGAAAAACAGGTCAGAGTTTAGGCCTCCACAATCTCACTTTACATAAACAAAAAGGAAAATAGTGCCTGAATCCAGGAACGGGGAAGGATTAAAAAAATGTTAATGTGAACATAATTAGCATGGAAGAAAAAAGGGCAACTTGTTCTCTTTACTGTTGACATTTAGACAAGACTGAGCTTGGCAACGGGAAAGGAAGAATTCCATGGAGGCCGAGCCCCAAGGCAGCGCGGTTTTGTCCCTACCACGTTCCTCTCTTCCCTTTCCTCCGGTACTTGTCCCCGTGAGTTTTCTGGGACGTAGGTGGTATAATGTAAGGAATTTGGGTGTTGATGTCTGAAGGAACTGGATTTGATTCCTGGCTCTCCCCTTTCCTACATGTGAAAAGGCGAATAGAGTTTTCAGCCTCTCTGAGCCTCAGTTTCTTCATCTGTAAAACAGAGGTAGGAGTACCCTGCGCATGGACTGAGTGAGGCAGTGGATGTGAACCGTCTGGCACATAGTAGGTAGCTACACGTGATTGTTTCCTCCCCTCTTGCTTTCCCTTGGGAATCTAGGCCTGTGCTAATTCATAAAGCAGTCAAGTTTTTCATTTAAAATTTTCTTAGGTCTTCTTTTTCCTAATTTTATTCTCACCTTGACTCCAGAAGCTCCTTTTCTAGATCTCCTTAGCTTCCTCCCAGGCCCTGGTTTAGGACACTCCACCCCTCTTCTTCCCCACCCCTCCCTGTTCTCCTGCCTGCATTCTCTTTCCCTCTCTCCTCCCCACTGCCCCAGAGTAATCTTCCCAACCTTAAGTTTGACCTCAGCACATTCCTGCTCAGAAGTTCTCAGAACTTCCCGCTGCTCTTGAGATGAGGCCCACGCATCCTGACCTTGCATTTCAGGGCCAGCCCTCACTCAGCAGATTCCTGGTAAACCCTATGCTCCAGCCATAAGGAATATTATGTCCAAATGCAAACACATCTCCTTGTTTGACCCCGTGGCTCTTTGCAGGCAAAACGGCCTCCTCCACCTGGCTAACTCCTACTCATCCCTCAAAGCCCAGCTTAAGTCTCTCCTGAGAGAAGCCTTCTTGGCCACTGCTGAAACAGAGTTCTTCCCTTGTCTTGTTTTGTCTCTATTTTTCCTTATTCAGCTGTTCTCGTGGCATTAATCTTGCTGAATCCATATTGTCTGTGTGCTTGTCAGTTGTTTTGCACCATATAGAGGTTCTCTGGGTGCAGAGGCTATGCCCTGTTATAATTTATTTATAAATTCATTCTACAGGCATGTATTCAGGATCTCTTTTGCCAGGCCCCCGGCAGGCATCGGCAACTCAGTGGAGAACAAGACAGTCAAGGTCTCTGCTTGGAAGGGACTCACACTCTACCAGGACAGTAAAGACAGGAAACAAACAGATGAATGAGAAACTAGCTACTGGCGATGAGTGATATGAAAAGAAGGAAATCAGCAGGGACAGACTGCTGGGGGTGTGTGCTGGGTGCATGCTGGGTGGTCTGAGGAGGTCTCTCTGTATCTGACATAGAAGACACTAGAATGCTTGTTGACAGAAAGGATGCGGGGGAGGACTGATGGGTGTACTTCCCTCTCTTTGATGCATGTGGCCTTGTGACTGGCGGCAGGGTCATAAGTGAGTGCCCTTGGGTTTATGATTTCCAGAATGGCCATTCTCAGATTGGATTCATCTTAACAAAGCTGACAGATGCTTATCTTTCTCACCACAACAACTGCAATCACCCTGTGGGTGGAGAGACCTGGTGAGTAGGTGCCAGAGGGGAGCAAATGTGGGTTCAGTATCAGGGGAAGCTCTGAAACAATGAGTGCCATGTGACATCCTCATAATAACAGTAATTATGACAAAAATAACCTTCACCTTCCCTTTCTCTGTTTTACCTTTTGCCATGTCTAAAGTATAGTCGTAGCCAATGCTGTATTTGAGTCTCTGCAGCACTGTGAGATCATGGGCCCTGTCTGTAGCAAGGGCCATTGGAACCCATGGAGCACAGTGGCTTTCTGGGGTCATACAGCTGAACCCAATATCTAACCTGAGGTGCTCATTCCCAAATCTAGGTTCCAGAAAGGGTTGTCTTGGGAAGCAGTAAGTTCTATCAGCACGTAGGTGAGGAGAGGCTGAGCACCCACTGTCCCCCTGCAAGAAGACAGAGAAGACTGAGGGATGGGAGGGAGGATATGGGGCTCTGCTGTCCCTTCTCAGGTTCTGGACTTCTCACTGTAAGATCGTGGGGACGAGACATTTTTAGGTACACCGGAGGCCTTTCATTTTTTCACTTCCTTCACATTAGCAAGAAAGCAGGCCTGCCCTCTGCCTTTTTCTCATTGAGAGCTCTTCAAGCCTGCTCGCCAGGTTCAGAGCTGTGTGAAAGCTGGCTCGTGTTTGCTGTGTGAACTTTAAAATCTCATGTGCTGAGCCTTACACGGGGGCCCGAGCCTTTCCCCCATGTTCCATCATCCCTGCCCCAATGAGACCTGGGACTAACGGCTGTAAAAGATGTTGGAGTTTTTGATAACCATTTGAACGGTCACTATTTGGTTCCTAGGCACAGACAGCCTCTAGACAACCCTCTAGAGGGTTTCCTGGGTGGGTAAGTGAAGCTGGAATTGGCCAAACAGGCAGACGTGTTTTGGCCACTAGGAGGGGTTTACGGCAGTGCTCTGCATCAGAAGCACTTTCTTGTGCCACGGGCCTTTGTGATGCCTCAGACAGGAGAGCACTGGAGGACCTGGAGGTGACTTCACTCTCTCCAGGGCTTTGGGCTTGCTCAGCTCTGGAGGCTTCAGCAGGGAAATGGGGCCTTGGATGGAGAGCGGGCTGAGGAAGTTGCTCCCCACAGCAAAACATGGCCACGGGCTTCTGAAAGCCCCTGGAGGCTCCGAGTCCCTGGAGTGCAGGCAGGAGGGTGTTCAAAAGGTGAGGCCTCTCCAAAAACCAGTGCCTTTGAATTCAGAGCTGGCATTCAGTTCCTGCCACAGCCAACACTTGCCTTTCTGGAAGTTCCTGAGGCTGGAGGTAAGAACAGGGTCTGCTGTCGAAGTTCCTCTTAGCAGTGGCTTTGAGGTCAGACAGAGCAGGTTTGGGTCCTGAGGGACCTTCGACATAATCCTCTCTCCTCTGTGCTTCACCCTCATCTGTCACTGGACCCGATATTTCTACATGGGAGAATTTACATACGTAAGACACTTAGAGGAAGAGCTTGGTATGTGATAGCGGCTACCTATTTTGTTATGAGTATTGTTATTGCTATTGAGGCAAGCATCACTCTCTTGGCAAACACTAGGAAGCATTAGTCTAAAATTCTTTCTCAAAGAAGTAATGGGCTGGGCACAGTGTCTCACAGCTGTAATCCCAGCACTTTGGGAGGCTGAGGCGGGTAGATCACCTGAGGTCAGGAGTTCAAGACCAGCCTGGCCAACATGATGAAAACCCGTGTCTACTAAAAATACAAAAATTAGCTGGGCTTGCTGGGTGCTGGTAATTCTAGCTACTCAGGAGGCTGAGGCAGGAGAATTGCTGGAACCCAGGAGGTGGATGTTGCAGTGAGCTGAGATCACGCCACTGTACTCCAGCCTGGGCAACAGAGTGAGACTCCATCTCAAAAAAAAAAAAAAAAGAAAAGAAAAAGAAAGAAAGAAAGAATGACAATGGCTGGCAGTGATCACGTATGAGTATCTAGGCTTCTGGCGGCAGATGCAATAAGCTGGGGACACCTTTTCAGGTAGAGGACCAGCCTCTTGAGTTTGGTGTTACTGGGAGTCTTTGGAAACAAACAATAAATCCTTTATAATAAATAACAGTAAACAAAATTAAGGCTGATATTTTTTGAAAGTTTAATACGTGCTGGGCACTGTGCTAAGTGCTTCCTAATGACTAACTCTTTTAATCTTTTCAATACCAGTATGCACATGTTCTTATGAACTCTGTTTTACAGGTGAGGAAACGGAGGCCTGGTGAGGCCGAGTGATATGCTCTAGGATACTGTTTAGTCCTCTGTTGCTGTGTATTAAAATTAACCCCAACTTAGCAACTTACAACAACAAGCTCTTATTATCTTATAGTTTCTGTGGGTCAGGAATTGGAGAGTGGAGTTGCTGGGTGGCTCTGGGCCAGGGGTTCTCATGAGGTTGTCGTCAGAAGGTTGGCTGGTGCTGTAGGCATCTGGAAGCTTGGTGGAGCCGAAGATCTGCACCCAAAATGACTCACTCACATGACTGCTGGCAAGAGGCCTCAGGGCTTCGCTGTCTGTCCACAGGATCCTCTCCTTGGGGTTGCTTGAGCATCCTCGTGACATGGCAGCTCTCTTTCCCCAGCATGAGTGATCCAAGACAGAAAGCAAAGGCCAAGCTCTGGCCTAGTCTTGGGAGTCACATGCCATCATTTCCAATGTAAACAGGCATCATCTGAGGGTGATGGAGTACGGCACCTGACCTAGAACTTATGATGTGT
Source organism: Leontopithecus rosalia (assembly GCA_028533165.1). Taxonomy (NCBI): domain Eukaryota; kingdom Metazoa; phylum Chordata; class Mammalia; order Primates; family Cebidae; genus Leontopithecus; species Leontopithecus rosalia. The sequence continues at coordinate 2,775 of JAPYYA010003368.1, read as the reverse complement.
TTTTATTGGAGAACTGATGAATCAGAGAGGGGCCTCAGGGGCTAAGGTTATCAGCTGTCCTCTGCTCATCTGTTGTCAGAGAGCACTGAGGAGTGCAGTCACTCAGAGTTTTAGGAATGAAGGGTGAGGGGTCCCAGTGTGTGTGTGTGTGTGTGTGTGTGTGTGTGTGTGTGTGTGTGTAGCAAGGCTGGGGAGGCATTGGTACCCCTGTGGTCTAGGGAACTGAGCATGGTCTATGAAGAAAGAGACTTGAACTTTAAATCTCCTCTGAGCCTCATGTTTCTCAACTGTAAGTTGGGGTTAAACATTGTTCTGAGAACCATGAATGTATAGTATATGCAGAGGACTGTAGCATACCGTTGGCACTCAGATCCGCTCTACATCTCCTCCTCATACCAGGGAATTGGGAGGGATGCGAGTCCCCCTAGGGAAGCAGAGGAAGTTAGAACTGGGGGGGCTTCCCTCCAGAGCTAGATTCTGGGTGTATCTGATTCTTGCCAAAAACAAGCCCTTGCTCCCACCAGTTCCCAGAGCTTAGCTGTGACTCATTTCTTCTGCCTTTGTTTTGACTGGTGCCTGATGCAGCCTGGCTCTGCAATGATGCAGATGCTGATGCTGTTGCTAGGCAACGGAGTACAGCATGAGTCTCGAGAGGCCTCTGTTCCGCTCACCCCCCACCCATGGCTGCCGACAGTGGTTGACTTCGAAGGGGCTGGAAAAATTGGAGAGGTTCTTGTGAAAATCCACTGGTATATTAGGGCAAGGACCGTATATGTGTGCCATGGGGAGAGAAAGGCAGCAACAATAGCTTCCACGTCCTGAGGGCTAGTTCTGTGCCAGTCACTGCACGGATTAACTCATTTCATTTTGTGTAATAGCCTCAGGATGCATTCCCATTTTACAGACAAGAAACCCAGGACTTAGAGAGGAAAGGGGGCTTATCCAAGTCCACTTAAACATGAAGTGGTAGGGCTGAGAGGTAAACCTAGGCCTGTTCGATTCCACGGCTCCAGAAAGATGAGGAATTTGACTTTGATTTCTTCCCTGCTGCATCCATTCTATTGCAACACATTCTCTGCCACACAACCAGGGGTTTGTTTGGAAAACATGAAGCAGATCATTTTGTACTCCAGCCATGTCCCAGCCTTAGGCATCACGCTCCTTCTCTGTCCATGCCCTCACCCCTTCTTTGCTGTTTCTCTTTCCTTTTCTCTGAGTGTCATGATCTTCTTGCCTCAGAGCAGGCAACTTCCTCGCCTTGACCTTGGTAGTTCCTCTCCTTCCTTCAGGTTTCAGCTCAGATGCTCCTCATCCCTGCAGCTTACCGTCCTACCCTGAAGCTGTGGGTTCTTTCTGCTCCCAGGACCCCAGCCACCATGCTCTGCCATTCACAGGGCTCTTCTCTATCAGGCGCTGAGGTTCCAGTCTTATTCACCCCTTTATCTACCCCAACACCTGGCCCAGGACCTGGCACAGAGGAGAGGGGAGAGGCCGCTTAGTACTTTTTGAATGAATAAGCATTTAAAAAGTGAACATTAGAATTTGTGAAGTGAGCTTCCTGGGGTCTTTGGTCTAACATTGATTTGGGAGGAAGCAGCTCATTAATATTTCTCTGTCTCTATTCCAGGCCAGACATTTAGCTGAGGGTCTAGTGCATGTTATCAAATAAGCACTTACACCATGCAAACAACCCGTTCTGCAGGTGAGAAACCTGAGGCTCAGAGACGGGAAGTGATTTGCCCAAGGCGGCACAGCTTTGATCACCGTACCATGATCCAAGCCCGAGTCCATCTGGTGCCATGGCTCTGCTAGGAAGCCCCAGTTCTCTCTGAAGGGCAGTTAAAATGAAGCTGCGCAGAAATAAGAGCACTGACATTTTCACATTTCCACAGTGTTTGCAGGCATCTTCAGTTTGAAGATAACACCTGCCAGAGAATGAAAAGGCCAACCGAATGAGAGGGTGGTTGCAGGGGTGTGTGGGGAACCACAGGGTTGAAGGATTATGGAAAAGTGAGGAAGGTGAGCTGTAGCCCTACCCAGCATGGGTCTGGCCTCTGCCCAGGACACCAGGAGCCTCCTCCTCTCCCAACCATGCTCAGCAGACCCCAAACCAAGCCCCAACCGAAATGCATTGCTCCTTCATAGGTCAAGGAACTGGCATCACTGCCTTCAACTTTGCAACCTCAGCAGCCTGGCCACTCTGACCCTCTGCACCAAGGAGCTGGGCAGGGTCTCCCTGGGCTGAGTGGGGCTATGGCCACCCCTGGACTGCAGTAGGTCTTCACAGGGAGAGGGGCAGGAGACACTTGGAGAAGGAAGTCAGCTTGCTCTGGACACATGCAGTGAAGGGTGGGTGGGGGTAGGCTTTCGGCAGGGCAGGGCAGCTCAGGGACAGCTCAGGGGCAGGCAGGAGGGACCACTTCTCCCTCTCCAGGGCAGCCACAGAGCAACTTCCTCCATCCATGATGTCTGCAATCTCATTTTCTTTTCACAAAAGTGAGGCTTATTACCTCCACATGACAGAGGACCTGGAGTCTCATTCATTCATTTATTCATTCATCTAACAGGTTTTATTGAGCACCAGTTAAGCACTTGGCAACTCCACTTAGATGCATAACCTCCCTAACCTCTTCCTCTCCCGTTCTTCCCATCTCCCTCGGTAACTCTCTGTCCACACATGAGGACAGCCCTTCTCTAGTCTCTTCCACATCTTTTTTGGGGGGAGGGGGGAGAAAGGGAGGAAGGCTGGAAGGGAGGGAAGGAGGAAGGGAGGGA
>JAPYYA010003366.1:0-12950 GCA_028533165.1 Leontopithecus rosalia | reverse complement strand
AGAGGATGCAGAGAAATAGGAACACTTTTACACTGCTGGTGGGAGTGTAAATTAGTTCAACCATTGTGGAGGACAGTGTGGCGATTCCTCAAGGACCTAGAAATAGAAATTCTATTTGACCCAGCAATCCCATTACTGGGTATATATCCAAAGGACTATAAATCATTCTACTATAAGGACACATGCACATGAATGTTCATTGCAGCACTGTTTACAATAGCAAAGACCTGGATCCAACCCAAATGCCCATCGATGATAAACTGGACTGGGAAAATGTGGCACATATACACCATGGAATATTATGCAGCAATCAAAAATGATGAGTTCGTGTCCTTTGTAGGGACATGGATGAATCTGGAGAACATCATTCTCAGCAAAGTGACACAAGAACAGAAAAGGAAACACCGTATATACTCACTCATAGGCGGGTGATGAACAATGGGAACACATGGACATAGGGAAGGGAGCACCACACACTGAGGTCTATTGGGGGAAATAGGGGAGGGACAGCGGGGGGGGTAGCAGGGGAGGGATGGCATGGGGAGAAATGCCAAATATGGGTGAGGGGGCAGAAGGTGGCAAAACACACTGCCATGTGTGTACCTATGCAACTATCTTGCATGTTCTGCACATGTATCCCAAAACCTAAAATGCAATAAAATTTAAAAAAAATATAAAATCTATTTTATCAGAGATGAGAATGCAACTCCTGCTTTTTTTTGCTCTGCATTTGCTTGGTAAATCTTTCTCCATCCCTTTATTTTGAGCCATTGTGTATCCTTGCATGTGAGATGGGTTTCCTGGATACAGCACACCGATGGGTTTTGCCTTTTTATCCAATTTGCCAGTCTGTGTCTTTTGATTGGGGCATTTAGCCCATTTACATTTAGGGTTAATATTGTTTTGTGTGAATTTGATACTGCCATTTTGATGCTAGCTGGCTGTTTTGCCCGTTATTTTATGCAGATTTTTCATTTTGTTGATGCTCTTTATCATTTGGTATGTTTTTGGAGTGGCTGGTACTGGTTTTTCCTTTCTATGTCTGGCGCCTCTTTCAGGCCTGCTGGTGACAAACTCTCTGAGTACTTGCTTGTTTGCAAAGGATTTTATTTTTTCTTCACTTACAAAGCTCAGTTTGGCTGGATATGAAATTATGGGTTGAAAGTTCTTTTCTTTAAGAATATTGAATATTGGCCTCCACTCTCTTCTGGCTTGTAGGGTTTCTGCCCAGAGATCTTCTGTGAGTCTGATGGGCTTCCCTTTGTGTGTGACCTGACCTTTCTCTCTGACTGCCCTTAGTATTTTCTCCTTCATTTCAACCCTCCTGAATCTGACAATTACGTGCCTTGGAGTTGCTCCTCTTGCAGAATATCTTTGTGGTATTATCTGTGTTTCCTGGGCTTGGATATTGGCTTGCTTTGCTAGGTTGGGGAAGTTTTTCTGGATAATAGGACAATATCCCGAAGAATATTTTCCAGCTTGGATTCATTTTCTTCATCACATTCAGGTACACCTATCAAATGTAGATTAGGTCTTTTTACATAGTCCCACATTTCTTGGAGACTTTGTTCATTCCCTTTTTTTGGTTTTTTCTCTTATCTTGCCTTCTCATTTTATTTCATTGAGTTGATCTTCAACCTCTGATATCCTTTCTTCTCCTTGGTCGATTTGGCTGTTGAAACTTGTGCATGCTTTGCGAAGTTCTCATGTTGTGTTTTTCAGCTCCATCAATTCACTTATATTCCTCTGTAAGTTGTCCATTCTTGTTATCATTCCGTCAAATCTTTTTTCAAGGTTCTTAGTTTCTTTTCATTGAGTTAGAACATGTTCTTTTAGCTCATGGCAGTTTCTCATTACCCACCTTCTGAAAACTGATTCTGTCCTTTCATCACTCTCATTCTCCATCCAGCTTTTTTCCCTTGCTGGTGAAGAGTTGTGATACCTTTTAGGAGGCGAGGTGTTTTGGTTTCAGATGTTTTCTTCCTTTTTGCACTGGTTTCTTCCCCTCTTTGTGGATTTATCGATTTGTTGTCTGTGTAGTTGCTGATTTTCAGATTGGGTCTCTGAGTGGACGCTCAGATTGTTGATGATAAAATTATTTCCGTTTCTTAGGATTTTTTTCTAAGAAACTGGCCCCTCTGCTATAGGACTGCTGAGGTTTCATCCAGGCCCTTCTTGCCTGTGGATTACTTGCAGCAGCTGCAGAACATTAGGGGTTGTTACCAGTTTTTTCTTTTGCTATCTTCGTCCCAGAGTGATGCCCTCAAAATGTCTGTCTGTTCAGTTCTTTGTGAGGTGACTCTTTGGATATACAGATGTCAGGGAGCTGCTTGAGGAGACAGTCTGTTCTTTATAGGAGCTCAAGTGCTGAGCTGTGAGCTCCATTGTTCATTCATAGCTGCTAGGTGGGTACGTTTAAGTCTGCTGCAGCAGAACTCATAAACCTCCTTTTTTTCCCCAGGTGCTCTGTCCCAGGGAGTTAGGGATTTATTTATGAGTATCCGCTGTGCTGCTGCCTTTTTTTTTCAGGGCTTCCCTGCCCAGCAAGAAGGCAGCCTAGTCACTGTCTGCCTGCAAAAGCTTTGCTGAGCTGGGGTGGGCTCTGCCCTGCTTCTGGCTCTGCCCTGCTGCTGGCTCTGCCCTGCTGCTGTGTGAGCTTCCCTACAGTCCTGTTTATATGGGTGTGGTTAGAACTGCCTCAGCAATGGTGGCCTGCCTCTGTTATGGCGGACTTTCTATGTTATGGCAGGTTGCCTTGGCAACAGTGGGTTGCCTCAGCAATGGCAGGACTACCTCCATAGGGGTGGAATGCTTTGGTAATAACAGACTCTCCTCTCCCACCGAGCTGCACCATCCTGGATTCAGCTGTGCTTGCCATGAAACTCTCAACCCCGAGCATTTCCCATTGCTGTTTTTTGTTTTAGTTTTTGTGGGTGTGGTACCTGCTGAGGCTGATTACCTGGATTCTTGCCTCAGAGCCTTTTTTTTTATGTTGATCAGTTGACTCTCCCAGGTGTTTCAGTCACCTGCTGAAAGGGTGCTGGCATCTGTGTGATTTCCCGTGTGTTGACCCACTGCACTGGCTGAAACAATGGCATTGCCCGGGAATCTCCTGGCCTGTCTCTTTGTTTCAGTCTCATTTAATTAGATGAATGGGCTAATCTGCTTTCCTGGAGCTCAAATTTCCAGCTTAAAAGGGCAACCAGACCAGTTTATTTTGTATGGAAAGCCACCATGCCAGGGTTCCAGCAAAACAGTCATACTGGCCAAAACAGCCATGCCAGCCAAAAGAGCTGCGCTGGCCAAAACAGCTGTGCTGGTGACCCAAGGGGCTCCTCTGCCTGGGAATCTCCTGGTCTGTGGGCAATAAAGATCCATCTGGAAATGCAGTGTCCACTGACCCTCTGCACTTTCACTGGGAGCTGCACTCCTGAGCTTCTCCTAAAGGGCCATTTTGGATTTCTCCTTGTTGTTGATTTTGTATCCTGACACTTTACTAAATTTTTTGCCAGTTTTAGTTTTTCAGTGAGCTATTTATAATTTTTTCCATATAAAACGATAACATCTGCAGATAGCAACAGTTTTACATCTTTCTTTCTCATTCAGATGTTTTTATTTCCACTGTAGCTTTATTTCTCTGACAAGGACTTTCAATACTATGTTGAGTGGCTGTGGCAAAAGTGGGCATTTTTGTATTATTCTAGATTTATGGTACTCATAGAATGAATGTGAAAAAATAGAAAAAGGTATTCCATGCAATGAAAACCAAAAGAGATTTGGGGTAGAAATATTTATATAAGATAAAATAAACTTCATGTAAGAAAAACTGCAAAAAAGACAAAGCAACATTATATAGTAACAAAAAGTCAGTATGTTAAAAGAATATGTACAAAATTGTAAATATAATGCACCCAATATTGGAGCACCTAAATATTAAAAGCAAATACTAAAGAATCTGAAGAGATAGATTGCAACACAATAAGAGTAGGGTACTTAAATACCTCACTTTCAATAATTATGAGATATCCAAACAAAAATTAATAAAAAACATAAGACAAACAATATTTTTGATCAAATGTACACAAAAGACACACACAGAATGACCCATCAAGCAGGAATAAAATACACTTTTCCCAAGTGCACATGAAACACTATCCAGGATAGACCATAGGTTAAGCCACAAAAGAAGTCATAGCAATTTTAAGATAAGTGAAATCATATAAAGTAACCTTTCAGATGAGAATGATGTAAAACCAGAAATCAATAACGGAAGAAATTTTTAAAAATTCACAAATACAGAGAAATTAAACATGCTTCTGAACAACCAATGAGTCAATTAAACAATTAAAAGAGAAATTGAAAAACATCTTGAGACATATAAAACCATTTTATACCATACTTATGGAATGTAACAACAGGAGTTCTAAGAGAAAAGTGTATTTTAATAGATGTTCACATAAAAAAGAAAGGTCTCCCAAGATGGCTGAATAAGAGGCAGCTCTGAAAAGCAGCTCTGAGAGAGAGAGAGATACAGAAGTCAAGTGGTCTCCACAATTCCATATGAGGTACCAGGTTTATTTTGTGGATCTGGTCAGACAGTGGGTAGAAACCAAATAGGGCAAGTTGTGGCAAGCTGGGGCACTGCCCCACCCAGGAGGAGGCTGCAACTGACCAGAGGACTAAGAAATCTCCCCTCTGGGACTTTTGTTTGGATACAGCACTTTACCAAAGCCCTCTACAACCCACAGAACTGAAGATCTTCACAGGGCTGAAAAGCCTTAGTGAGCTGCCTAAACAGGGCAACTTTGGCCTTCGGGCTGTCAGCATAAATCTAGGTGGAATCACTGGCTGATGGTGAGAAAGCCAAAAAGCCGGTGGGATGGAGCTACCCACCCACCAGTAAGAAGGGGAATGGAACACAGGGAAACAGCCCAAACTGCAGGACAGGTCCCCCTGCCACCACACAAAGCCCAGCAGGTGAAAAAACTCTCACTAAAGAGTTAGGCACCCAGAGCATCAGTTAGAGAGCAACCAGGAACACTCCAACTCTGTGGGCAGAAGGGAAGCCACCATTACAGAAACTGGCCTAATTTTCCTGAGTGAATAAAAGATGCAGCAGCCCCCCTGAATCTGTGGCAGCCTAGCAGTGCCTCCACAGGCAGGCAAAGAAAAGGCTACCTCCCCAAGCAACTACCTGAGATGAAAACTATAAAAATCCAAGAGATGGGGATAAACAGGCACAAGAAGAATGAAACCATAAAAAACCAGAACGTCTCTCCCCAACCACAAGTTCACAACTCTCCACCAGCAAGGGAACAAAGCAGGACAGATAGTGAATTTGACAAATTGACAGAAGCATGCTTCATAAGGTGGGTAAAAACAAACTTCTCTGAGTTAAAGGAACATGTTCTATCTCAATGCAAAGAAACTAAAATCCTTGAAAAAAGGGTAGATAAAATGCTAACTAGATTAACCAGCTTAGAGAAGAGCATAAACAACTTGATGGAGCTGAAAAACACAGCACAAGAACTTCATGAAGCATACACAAGTTTCAATAGGCGAATAGATCAAGCAGAAAAAAGAATATCAGAGACTGAAGATCAAATCAATGAAATAAAACAAGAAGGCAAGAAAAGAGAACAAAGAGTAAAAGAAATAAACAAAGCCTTCAAGAAACATGAGATTATGTGAGAAGACCTAATCTACGCCTGATTGATGTACCACAAGATGATGGGGAGAATGAATCCAGGCTGGAAAACACTGTTCAGAATATTATCCAGAAGAACTTCCCCAACCCAGCAAGGCAGGCCAACATTCAAATACAGGAAATACAGAAAACACCATAATGATACTCCTCTAAAAGAGTAACCCCAAGGCACATAATCCTCAGGTTTACCAAGGCTGAAATGAAGGAAAAAATATAATGGCAGCCAGAGAGAAAGGTCAGGTCACCCGTGAAGGGTCGAAGATCAGACTCACAGTGGGTCTCTTGACAGAAACCCTACAAGCCAGAAGAGAGTGGGGCCACTATTCAACATCCTTAAAGAAAAGAACTTTCAATCTAAATTTTATACCCAGCCAAACTAAACTTCATAAGTGAAGGAGAAATAAAATTCTTTATGGATAGAAAATTGCTGAGGGATTTTGTCACTACCAGACCTGCTCTGCAAGAGCTTGTGAAGGAAGCACTAAACACAGAAAGGAAAAACCAGTACCAGCCACTGCAAAAAAGAACCAAATGGTAAAGACCAATGATGCAATGAAGAAATTATGCCAACTAAATGCAAAAACAACCAACCAGTAATAAAATAGCAGGATCAAATTTGCACATAACAATATTATCATTAAATGTAAACAGACTAAATGCCCCAATCAAAAGACACAGAATGGCAAGTTGGATAAAAATCCAAGAATCATTAGTGTGCTGAATTCAGGAAATCCATCTCATGTGCAAAGACACACATAGACTCAAAATTAAGGGATGGAAGAAGATTTACCAAGCAAATGGAGAGCAATAAAAAGCAGGGGTGGCAATCTTAGTCTCTGATAAAACGGACTTTAAGTCAACAAAAATCAAAAGCGACAAAGAAGGACATTACATAATGGTAAAAAGATCAACACAACAAGAAAAACTAATGATTCTACATATATACACACCCAATACAGGAACACCTAGGTACATGAGGCAAGTCCTTAATGACCTATAATGACCTACAAAGAGACTTAGACTCCTGCACAATAATAGTGGGAGACTTTAACACTCCACTGTCAATATTAGACAGATCAATGAGAAAGAAAATCAACAAGGAAATCCAGGACTTGAATGCAAATCTGGACAAAGCGAACTTAATAGACATTTACACAACTCTTAACCCCAAATGCACAGAATATACATTCTTCTCAGCACCACATTGCACTTACTCTAAATTCGACCACATAATTGAAAGTAAATCACTTCTCAGCAAATACAAAAGAATGGAAATTATAACGAAGGGTCTCTCAGACCACAGTGCAATCAAATTCAAATTCAGGATTAAGAAACTAACCCAAAATTGCACAACTTCTTTGTGGAATTGAACAACTCGTTCCTGAATGTAGACTGGATAAATGTAGACTGGATAAAAAAATGAAATGATGGCAGAAATGAAGATGTTATTTGAAACCAATGAGAACAAAGACACAATGTACCAGAATCTCTGGAACACATTCAAAGTAATGTCTAGAGGAAAATTTATAGCAATAAATACCCGCATGAGAAGTGAGGACAGATCAAAAATCAACACCTTATCATTAAAATTGAAAGAGCTAGAGGAGCAAGATCAAAAAATTAAAAAGCTAGCAGAAGACAAGAAGTAACTAAGATCACAGCAGAATTGAGGAAATAAAGAACAAAACACCCTTCAACAAATTAATAAAACCAGCTGTATTTTTGAAAAGATAAACAAAATAGACCACCAGCCAGATTAATAAAAAAGAAAAGAGAGAATAATCAAATAGATGCAATAAGAAATGATAAAGGGGATATCACCACTGATTCCACAGAAATACAAATTACCATCAGAGATTACTACAAGCAACTCTGTGCACATAAACCAGTAAACCAGGAAGAAATCGATAAATTCCTGGACACTTGCACTCTCCTAAGCCTAAACAAGGAAGAAGCTGAAACCCTGGGAGCAGCAGGAAGATGGCGAGGTAGGAGCAACTCAGGATTCCAGCTCTCAGTGAAGGCGCAGAGGGTGAGTCCAAGCTGGATTTACAGATGGATCTTCGTTGCCCACAGAACGGGGAAATTCCCAGGTGTAGGAGAGACACGGGATGCCAGCACAGCTGTTTCGGCTGGTGCAGCCATTTCAACTGGCACCACAGCACAGTGGTGCTCCGCACAAAATGCACTGGTTTGGGTGCCCTGTTAAATTGGCAATCTGAGATTTGGGAGGGCAGATTAGCATATCCATCTGATTAAAGGGGACTTGGACAGTGAGCCAGGCCAGGAGATTCCTGGGAAGTGACATTTGAGCCAGCGCAGTGGGTCACTCCACAGGATATCACACAGATCCTGATGACCTATCAGCAGGTGACTGAAACACCTGGGAGAGAGTCAACCATTCAACTTAAAAAACAAAAAAGGGCTCTGAGGCAGGGAGCCAGGTGATCAGGCTCGGCAGGTCCCAACCCCACAGGGACAAACAAAATGGCGATTTGATATGCTCAGGGTTGAGAGTTTCACTGCGGGCACAGCTGAACCCAGGATAATGCAGCTCGGTGGGGGAGGGGCGTCTGCCATTACTGAGGCATTTGGCCCCTACTGAGGTACACTCCCATTGCTGACACAGTCTGCCATTGCCGAGGTAACCCGCCATAACAGAGAGACTCCACCAATAGAGGCACCCAGATAAACAGGGCTACAGGGAATTACACTCGGCAGCAGGGCAGAGCCCACGGCAACAGGGCAGAGCCAACAACAGCAGGGCAAAGCCCACAGCAACAGGATGGAGCCCACGACAGCAGGGCAGAACCCACACCAACAGGGCGGAGCCCAGAAGAGCAGGGCAGAGCCCACAGCAACAGGGCGGACCCCACGTCAGCAGGGCGGAACCTCGGCAGGCAAATAGTGACTAGACTGCCTCCTAGCTGGGCAGAACACTGCAAGGATACTCATAAAGAAAGCCCTAACTCCCCGAGACAGAGCATCTGAGGAATAAAAGGGGTATTATGAGTTCTGTTGCAGCAGACTTAAACGTACCTGCCTAACAGCCCTGAATGAACAACGGAGCTCACAGCTCATCACTTGAGCTCCTATAAGGTACAGACCGTATCCTCAAGCAGCTCCCTGACCCCTATATATCAAAAGAGTCACCTCAAAAAGGACTGATTAGACTAACATTTGGCGGGCATCATTCTGGGGAAAAGACAGCAGCAGAAGAAACTGGTAGCATCCCTCACTGTTCTGCAGCTCCTACAGGTGTTCCCCAGACAAGAAGGGCCTGGAGTGGACCTCAGCAGTCGTACAGCAGAGGGGCTAGACTGTTAAAAGGAAAACTAAGTAACAGAAATACTTCATCATCAACAATCTGGTCATCCACTCTGAGACCCAATCGAAAAGACAGCAACTACTCAGATGACAGGTGAATAAACCCACAAAGATGGGAAGAAACCAGTGCAAAAAGGAGAAAACCAAGCAAAACCAGAACACCTCGCCTCCTACAAAGGACCAAAACTCCTCACCAGCAAGGGAACAAAGCTGGATGGAGAATGAGTGTGATGAAATGACGGAATCAGACTTCAGAAGGTGGGTAATGAGAAACTTCTGTGAGCTAAAAGAACATGTTCCAAATCAATGCAAAGAAACTAAGAACTTTGAAAAAAGATTTGAGGGAATGATAACAAGAATGGACAACTTAGAGAGGAATATGAATGAATTGAAGGAGCTGAAAAACACAGCATAAGAACTTCGCAAATCATGCACAAGTTTCAACAGCCGAATTGACCAAGGAAAAGAAAGAATATCAGAAGTCGAAGATCAACTCAATGAAATAAAACGAGAAACCAAGATTAGAGAAAAAAACGCAAAAAGGAATGAACAAAGTCTCCAAAAAATGTAGGACTATGTGAAGAGACCTAACCTACGTTTCTTAGGTGTACCTAAATGTGACGAAGAGAAAATACTCTTCGAGATATTACCCAGAAAAATTTCCCCAACCTAGCAAGGCAGGCCAATATTCAAGCCCAGGAAATACAGAGAACACCACAAAGATATTCCACAAGAAGAGCAACCCCAAGGCACATAATCGTCAGATTCACCAGGGTTGAAATGAAGGATAAAATCCTAAGGGCAGCCAGAGAGAAAGGTAGGGTCACCCACAAAGGGAAGCCCATCAGACTCACAGCAGATCTCTCAGCAGAAACCCTACAATCCAGAAGAGAGTGGGGGCCAATATTCAACATTCTTAAAGAAAATAACTTTCAACACAGAATTTCATGTCCAGCCAAACTGAGCTGCATAAGTGAAGAAAAAATAAAATCCTTTGCAAACAAGCAAGTATTCAGAGATTTTGTCACCACCAGGCCTGCTTTACAAGAGCTCCTAAAAGAGGCACTACACATAGAAAGGAACAAGTACCAGCCATTCTAAAAACATACCAAATGGTAAAGAGAATCAACAAAATGAAAAATCTGCATAAACTAACAGGCAAAACAGCCAGCTAGCATCAAAATGGCAGTATCAAATTCACACATAACAATATTAACCCTAAATGTAAATGGGCTAAATGCACCAATCAAAAGACACGCACTGGCAAATTGGATTAAAAACCAAAACCCATCGGTGTGCTGTATCCAGGAAACCCATCTCACATGCAAGGATTCACAAAGGCTCAAAATAAAGGGATGGAAGAAGATTTACCAAGCAAATGGAGAGCAAAAAAAAGCAGGAGTTGCAATTCTCATCTCTGATAAAATAGACTTTAAAGCAACAAAGATTAAAAAAAGACAAAGAAGATCATTACACAATGTTAAGTGGATCAATACAACAAGAAGAGCTAACAATCCTAAACATATATGGACCCAATATGGAAGAACCCAGATATATAAGGCAAGTATTAACGACTTACAAAGAGACTTAAACTCCCACACAATAATAGTGGGAGACTTTAACAGTCCACTGTCAATATTAGACAGATCAACCAGACAGAAAATTAACAAGGATATCCAGGGCTTGAACTCTGACCTGGAACAAGCAAACCTGATAGACACTTACAGAACTCTCCCCTTCAAATCCACAGAATATACATTCTTCTCAGCACCACATCACACCTACTCTAAAATTGACCACATAATTGGAAGTAAATTATGAATTTACAAAAAACTCAAACAGATTTACAAGAAAAAACCAACAAGCCCATTCAAAAATGGGCAAAGGATATGAACAGACACTTTACAAAAGAAGACATACATGAGGCCAACAAACATATGAAAAAATGCTCATCATCACTGGTCATTAGAGAGATGCAAATCAAAACCACATTGAGATATCATCTCACACCAGTTAGAATGGTGATTATTAAAAATTCTGGAGACAGCAGATGCTGGAGAGGATGTGGAGAAATAGGAACACTTTTACACTGTTGGTGGGAGTGTAAATTAGTTCAACCATTGTGGAAGACAGTGTGGCGATTTCTCAAGGACCTAGAAATAGAAATTCCATTTGACCCAGCAATCCCATTACTGGGTATATAGCCAAAGGAATATAAATTGTTCTACTATAAGGACACACCACACGAATGTTCATTGCAGCCATGTTTACAATAGCAAAGACCTGGAACCAACCCAAATGCCCATCCATGATAGACTGGACTGGGAAAATGTGGCACATATACATCATGGAATATTATGCAGCAATCAAAAATGATGAGTTCGTGTCCTTTGTAGGGACATGGATGAATCTGGAGAACATCATTCTTAGCAAACTGACACAAGAACAGAAAATGAAATACCGCATATTCTAGCTCATAGGCGGGTGATGAAAAGTGAGAACACATGGACACAAGGAAGGGAGTACTACACACTGGGGTCTATTGGGGGGAATAAGGGAGAGACAGTGGGTGGGGAGCTGGGGAGTGTTAGCCTGGGGAGAAATGCCAAATGTGGGTGAAGGGGAGGAAGGCAGCAAAACACACTGCCATGTGTGTACCTATGCAACTATCTTGCATGTTCTGTACATGTACCCCAAAACCTAAAATGCAGTAAAATAAAACTAAATAAAAGAGAAGTTGAAACCCTGAATAGACCAATAACAAGAACTGAATTTGAGGCAGGAATTAATAGCCTACCAATCAAGAAATGCCCAGGTCCAGATGAGTTCTGAGCAGAATTCTACCAGACTTACAAAGAGGAGCTGGTACCACTCCTTCTGAAACTATTCCAAACAATGCAAGAAATAGGGAATTCTTCCCAAATCATTTTATGAGAGGACATCATCCTGATATCAAAACCTGGCAGAGACTCGACAAAAAAGAAAAAGTTCAGCCAATATCCATGACGAACATAGATGCAAAAATCTTCTATAAAATACTGGCAAACGGATTGCAACAGCACATCAAATAGCTTATCTATCACGATCAAGTAGGCTTCATGCTGGCAATGCAACGCTGGTTTAACATATGCAAGTCTGTAAACATAATCCACCATATAAACGGAACCAAAGGCAAAAACCACATGATTATCTCAATAGATGTGGAGAAGGCCTTTGAAAAATTTAAAAGCATTTATGCTAAAAACTCTCAATAAATAGGTATTGATGGAATGTATCTCAAAATAATAAAAGATATTTGTGACAAACCCACAGCCAATATCATACCGAATGGGCATTTCCTTTGAAATCTGGCACTAGACAAGGATTCCCTCTCTCACCACTCCTATTTAATACAGTATTGAAAGTTCTGAGGAAGATGGTGCTGTAGAAACAACTCACCACTGCAGCTCTCAGTCAAGACGCAGAGGGTAAGCAAACACCGCATTTTCAGACGGATCCTTATAGCCCACAGAGCGGGGGAAAAAGCCCAGGTGTAAAAGGCACGCAGGACTCAAGCGCAGCGCTCTCCGCTGGCGCGGCCAGGCAACCAGCGCTGCCGTTGCGGCCGGCGCAAAAAACACGCGGGGCTGGGCGCCCTGTTAAACCGGCAATTTGAGACTTGGGAGGGCAGATTGCTATGCTCATCTGATTGAACAGGTTTTGGACGGTGATCTAGACCAGGAGATTTCTGGGAGGTCGACGGGTCTCACCCCCAGAGGGACAAGCAATAAGGTGATTCGGAGTGCCAGGGGTTGAGAGTTCCACTGCGGGAAGAGCTGAACACATGACTGTGCAGCTCGGTCTGGGAGGGGCGTCCACCATTGCCGAGAGCTTTGGCCCCTACTGAGGTACCCGCCCACTGCTGACGCAGTCAGCC
>JAPYYA010003365.1:0-12951 GCA_028533165.1 Leontopithecus rosalia | reverse complement strand
AGTGAGTGGGTTAGTGAGTGGGTGGGTGAGTGAGTGGGTTAGTGAGTGGGTGAGTGAGTGAGTGGGTTAGTGAGTGGGTGGGTGAGTGAGTGGGTTAGTGAGTAGGTGAGTGAGTGAGTGGGTTAGTGAGTGGGTGAGTGAGTGAGTGGGTGGGTGAGTGAGTGGGTTAGTGAGTGGGTAAGTGAGTGAGTGAGTGGGTAGGTGAGTGAGTGGGTTAGTGAGTGGGTGAGTGAGTGAGTGAGTGGGTGGGTGAGTGAGTGGGTTAGTGAGTGGGTTAGTGAGTGGGTGAGTGGGTGAGTGAGTGAGTGGATGAGTGGGTTAGTGAGTGGGTGGGTGAGTGGGTAAGTGGTGAGTGAATGTGAAGGTCCGGGACATTACTGTAGACTTAAAAAACACAATACTTGGGCTACACTAAGTTTATTAAAAATTTTTTTTGCTAAAAATTAATTTTAGTTTACTGTAACTCTTACTGTATAAACTGAAATTTTTTAACTTTTTAACTCTTAAGTAATAACATTTACCTTAAAACATTTTTCAGATACACAAAAATATTTTTTATACCCTTATTTTATCCACCATTTTTCTATTTTTAAAATTTTTATTTTTATTTTTATACTTTTTAAACTTTTGTCTTAAAAACTAAGACACGAACACACATATTAGCTTAGGCTTACTCAGGGTCAGGATTATCAATATCATTGTCTTCCACCTCCACGTCCTGTCCCACTGGAAAGTCTTCGGGGGCAATAACAAGCATGGAGCTGACATCCCTGGTAACAATACCTTCTTCTGGATACCTCCTGAAGGTCCTGCCCGAGGCTGTTTACAGTTAACTTTTTAAAACAAATAAATAAAAGTATACTCTAAAATAATAAAGTATTAAACACATGAAAAGTAAGTAAATACATAAACCAGTAACATATTTATTATCGAGTATTCGTACTGTACATAATCGTGCTATAGTTTTATACGACAAGCGGCACAGTAAGTTTGTTTACAGCAGCATCACGACAAACAGGTGAGTAATGCGCTGTGCTATAATGTTATGATTACAAAGTCAATACGGGATAGGAATTTTTCAGCTCCATTATCATCTTATAGGACCACTGTTGTACATGCTGTTCATCCTCGACTGAAACATCATTATGCGACATGTGACTGTATGTGTGTGTATGCACACAATTGTGTGTGTTTGTTACTTGTATAATAAAGATGGGGTTTTATAAACATAAGAGAATAAATAATACCTAGTACAGGTATGGCCAAGAGAACAGATAACCACCTCCTGAGCTCAGGACAAAGGAAATAAAATTTGAGCTGGGTCTTACAGAATAAGGATCATTAGTTTCAGAAAGTGTGGCAGGGTATTGAAAGAAAGGAATAAAGTTGCCATGGATAAGCTGCCTGGAGCTAGACTCCAGACCTCCCTGCACAGACCTCTCCACCTGCCCCCGTGACCCCCTAACCCCTGACCTGTGGTTTGCACTTGGTCATGTTATCTAATGACTTTCTTGCCCTTTCTTCAACCATTTGATTCACAGACTTCCAAACTATGCCTGCTGTTCAGGCTAAACAGGTGACTGCAGGCAGTTGACAAGACCTGCCTGAGGGCCACCTATATGCTAGCATGGTAGCACCCCAAAGACTCTACAGAAGGCAGTAGATTTGATTCTAAAAGATGTCTTGTGTAGCCATATAGAATACATACCTGACAAACTTTAAAATTAGAGTAGTACCCATGCTTTAAACCAGTAATAACTCTACCAAAAGTTGCCTCTCCCTGTACACACACCCACCATCCAAACATCTTCTCTTTGAAATGTCTTTCATCCTCAGTTGAATTGTCTTTGAAGATTTCAATGGATCAATTCAGCTGTGTTTGCATCCTGCAGAGCATGAAGAATGGTGTTTCAGTTATTATTGTGACAAACTGAGTACCCAAATGCACAGCCTGGGTTTTTAGATTGCAGGTGGAATTGGCAGCATCTGTGGCTAGAGAAATGGCCCCCAAGCATGTGAACTGAGTAAATTTGATTAACGTTGCACGGAGGGGGTCAGCCTGGAACACTCCAATGCCATTCTTCTCCAAATGTATTTTAAGCTACTCATTTGGTGGGGAAATGCTTTTATTTTTCCATTGTTGTATCTCTCTTTCCATCAAATATGTAGCCATGTGGCTAAGGTGGTAACTCACAAAGCTGGCTGGGATTATGTTTTTAGTGTCTTGAATGTTTATTTGATTATCTTTGTTCTGCTCCCATTTGGCTATTTTCTCCTGCCTCTTACTCCCCTTCACCTTGTTTCTTTGGCAGCCAGTAGCAATGCATTTTGTAAAGAAAATGGATGTAAATTACCAGGGGTAATGAAACAACTCATATATTGATTTTTGGCTTAGAGGCCCAACATTTTGGGAGTCAACAGCAGGATGCTTTGCTATGGGATCTGCAAGGGATTGGAGTAGTGGCTAATGCTGTGTGAGCAAATCTCATTCCTGCCGAGTGCTTCATTATCCATTCCCTGCAATGAGCAACTTTAGCAGGCAATGTGCAGAGCCTGTTTATAGGACTGATGGTGGCTCAACTAAATCTGCCACCTGAACAAGAAAGCTCAAACTTCATTTTCTCCTTATACAACCTGGCATTGCATCCTTTCTGCAAGAGTTATTTTCTTTTCCTACTAGAAAGTGAATAGAACTGGAAGCAAGGTAATGTTTACTGAGCACTTAGTATATGCTAGGCATTGTAAAGCATACTCTATAGTTAATTAATTTAGTTTTCACTGTATTTTAAAAATAATTTACTCTGTACTCTATCCCTGAAATTTAAGTATTACTGTCCTGATTTATAGATGAGAAAATTGAGACTCTAAGAAGTATTTTTTCAAGTTAAACTGTTCTTAATAGTTCTTAAATTGAGAAAAATAACCTTGACTCCAATTAAGTCTAAAATACACTAAGCCTTAAGAATAACTTGTGTTCCATTAGGGGCCAGAGGTTTAAATACTCAGGCCAAGAAGCAATTAGGCTTCCAGCACAACTTTTCTGTGTGGATTTAGCATAGAGACAGTGGTCCATTGTTCTTTCCTCTATCGCCATCCAGTAATGTCGGGGCTTTAATATTTATTTTTCATCTTTTAGAAACCAATTTTAAAATCTTATAATGACAACATCCTGTCCACCACTGTGATCTAGAGGTCAGTGAAAAGTTAACTAAAAGTCAGTTTCCTATCACTTTACTCCCCCCACCCCCATGAGACTCAACAGTGCTACCCGAACATTCTGTCCTTTTAGTGGGCAACAAACAACACAATAACACAATGACTGAGACTGCGCAGCATACTCCCTGTTCACAGAGCAGAGCCTGTCAAAGTCGAGGGGCTCTGAGTCTCCATCAACTTCAGACACTGGCAGCTAACTCACCTTGCTTTTGAAATTTTGTTTTCTGTTAAAATTGAGAAATGCCTTTAATGCTTCCTTCCTGATACTAATACATTGTAGAAATGATCTTCCAAGCCTAACGGCTGTTTTATGAGCTCCTGGAAACCTGTCAGTGGTATATATTCTTCTCTTTCTGAACAAATGATGCATCCCTGTACTTACTGTAGCCAGTGGGTCTTGTCAATAAATCTGTCAGAGGCCAGGCCAGGTCTGCACAAACATGCTCTCCACCTTCCCTGATGGAATGAGAGGCAGCCCTTTAGAGCTTGGTGGGATGAAGATTGCTTTTTAAAATTGAGCTCAAGAATGAAAGTATATATCTATCAGTTTTCATTTCTGTCTACTACCATGGTCAGGAGATTACTTAGTTTTCCTTCATTAGCCAATTTGTAGATTCCCAAGTTTGGGAGTGCGGAAAGAAAGTCCCAGCTGTACACAGTGACTTCAGAATCACCAACTAGCTGCAGGCAGGAGATGAGTCCGTGTCAGCTGGCCTTCTCCCACCTCCCACGGTTATGCTTAAATGCTGGTCCTTCAGGAAGAACCTGAAGGGAAGCTTGTGTATTGAGTTATCAGGCTGGGGACCTGAAAGCCTCAATTTCTCCTGGCATAATAATGGGTCTTCGGCATGAATTAGAAAGCTCTGCAGTTCTGCAGACAATTTTCAGAGACAGCACACACCATGTTTTAACCCTCAAACCAAGTCTACCCATCTTGATAACTCTTAGCAACTAGCTGACAGTGCCGGTAACAATGATAAAATCTGGAGCTTATATGTTGGTGATGTATAGAAAGCTGTGTGACTTATTTTAAGGAGGTTTTATATTCCTAACAGGGGTGATTTAAAAGACAGACTCTATTGCTCAGATCAGCATATATGCCACAAACGTGTTTTCCCACCCAGATTTCTAACTGGGATGTTTCTGTTAGCAGTGTTGGTGAGTACCTGAAAGGTCATTTTGATTTATTATTTTTTCAACCAGGCATTCAGAATATCCAGGAGTTAATCGGTACACAGAGACCTGCTAATTCATAACTTACAGTCTCTTGCCACTAATGTCACTGCAAGCAAAGTCACAGTCCTCTCAGCATTCTTCATCCTGAAAGGGTGACGTGCCACCCTGCCAGTGGAATGCTCACCTGGCTCTCATGGTTTGTGTATCATCTACATTCTCCCTGGTTTTTCTAAATTAGTAACAGGAAGCATAGTTGGTTTGGGAATTCTTTTAGTTAGATTAGATCATTCAGAAAAGCAGTAGGAAATCATTCAACCTAGGTTAAAACATAAACAGCCATATATTCAGGAGACGTTTTCTACAAAATTCGATCACTTTTATCTTTTTTTTCCTGACAATAAGAAAAGGAAAGGAACTATCAGAAATGGAAAGTCTGTCCCTTCGTAACCAGCAAGAAACTGGGTTTCGGTTTGCCTAACTTCTTGCGGAAGATTTAATCAGTATTTGCTGTCAAAGAAGAGAAATGTTCTAGCGTCTGCAAAGACACTTTGTCTGTCTCGATAAACATTGTTAAGGTGATGGTATGCCTTATGTGAAAAGGTGTGGGGAATACTTTTTTAGGATTGGAATACAAAAAGAGAGACTTACTAGGGGCTCTGCTAGTTTTTTTTCTCCCTAAACTTCCTGATTCAGCGGGCACTGCAGGAGCCGGTACAATGTTATATGCTGTTATACAAGTGAAACCAGCTGGATTTAATGATTCCCTGCTTCTTGGTCATAATTCTTTGGTAACTGCGAGAATTCCAAACTTACAGCACTTCTTTATCTTCCCCAGGGCACAACAGCCCATTTCTTAAGGTGGTTTTTGTGGGTGGTGGTGGAGGTGGACTTTTGTTTTGGCCTTAGTCTTAGCCCCCAAGAGAAAACTAAAGTGAGGAAGAAAAGAAATCAGCAAGTGTTGAATTATGAATGAGTCAGAGGAAGTGTTAACTAGACCCTCTTTCCTACTGGAAGCATCCTAAGCTTAATTTGTGGGCAGGAGGCTCAACCTGGAAACAGGCTCCTGGTCTCACTTCTCGCAATCTGAGGCCCAGCCTGGTTGCATGTGGCTTAGAGCTGCATCCTGATCCTCAATCCTGGCTGTGTGTGCTACCTGTGTAGGGCATCTGGGAACCAGCTCTGCCACAGGCACGGAAAGGGCCTGGAAAAATCCTGGCCCTGGGGCTTCAAAATACATGAATTGACTTTTGTTCTTGGAGTCCTCAGTTGCCTAATTTAATATACTTTAAAAAGGCCCCTCAGTGGGCCTCACCTTCTCTGTGACCTGGGACCAGACCCTCCACCTCTCTGGTCCTGCTTCTGAATCTGTCTATGGCTAAGGCTGGAAGGATTGTTGGTTTTTCAGATGTGTTAAACTATGGAAGCCTTTACTGAAATAAAATTTTGTGAAAGATCCTAAAAGAAGGAATTTTATAAAACCAAATCTATTCTCATATAAATGGGGGTGAGGGACCCAGAGTATATACCCCCCGCCCCACTCAAATCCTCTTCATCTGTTAGAACTCCAACAGGGCTGTGAGGCCCCCTCCATTCCAGCCTAATAACAGACTGGCTGAGTTCAGGAAGTCATATTAAACAGAGGCTGAAAATACAGGTAATTTTACCTTTGTTAATCCTGAGTCTTGGAGACAGGGCATCTTACAGGTTGTAAGTGAACCAACCTAAAATGGCTTAATCCATGTTAAGTTTATAAACACCAATCATCCCCTGTTCCTTGTAGCCAGAATTTTCAGCTTTGCTGTTGTTCAGTGACATCAGATGACAAATGCATCTGTGATGAAATCTGCCAGGCATACCCCCCTTGATATCTCAGAACTACATCAGGCCCCCAACCACTCCCTGCTGGATTCCAGAAACCTAGACTCTGCCTCCCACCTTCCATCCCTCAAACCCGTCTAGCACAGAACACCGTATCAACTTCCTTAAACTCTGCATTGATCCTGGCAGTCTCCTTTGCGAAAGAGTCTCATTGTTTGAAAGACGCAAACCCAACTCCTGACTTTCTGAATCCTCCCTGGGTAATTCCATTTTCCTATCACACCCTATTTACCTTCTAATACACATCCTTCGAATACATATCCATTTCACGAAATCATTCTTCTCCTATTCTCTGCCTCTAAACCTGTGGTTATGCTCTTTGCCCATCTCGCAATTTGCCTTTCCCCATGAAAATCTTATATCCTATTTGTTATTCAACAATGTCCGTTATAGTTCACCCTTCAAGTTATTCCCTCTTCTCCCTCCCATGACAAGCAAAAGGCAGCGTGATGTGACAGCAAGAATACCAAGCCGGGAGAAAGCAGCATGGCTGCCGTCTGGAATTCTGCTGTGTATCTGCAAGGTACCCTTGCCTAAGCGCCTTGACCTCTTTAGTGATAGTTTCCTCATCTGTAAATGGGGTTAATAATATAATATCTAGACTGGGTACCATGGTTCATGCCTATAATCCCAGCACTTTGGGAGGCCGAGGCAGGTGGATCACCTGAGGTCAGGAGTTTGAGACCAGCCTGGCCAACATGGAGAAACCCTGTCTCTATTAAAAATAAAAAAATTAGCCGGGTGTGGTGGCAGGTACCTGTAATCCCAGCTACTCAAGAGACAGGTAGGAGAATTGCTTCAACCTGGGAGGCGGAGATTGCAGTGAGCTGAGATCACACCACGATACCCCAGCCTGGGCAACAGAGTGACACTCCATCTCAAAAAAAAAATTAATAATAATATAATAACACCCTCGCCTACCTCACTATGTGATTGTAAGTGTCAAAAAGGTATTGTATGTGAATGCATTTCATCTTATTTAAGCACTTTATATTTTTAAATTTTTGTTCTTTTTTTTTTTTTTTTTTGAGACGGAGTTTCGCTGTTGTTACCCAGACTGGAGTGCAATGGCATGATCTCAGCTCACTGCAACCTCCACCTTCTGGGTTCAAGCAATTCTCCTGCCTCAGCCTCCCGAGTAGCTGGGATTACAGGCATGTACCACCATACCCAGCTAATTTTTGTATTTTTAGTAGAGACGGGGTTTCACCTTGTTGACCAGGATGGTCTCGATCTCTTGGCCTGGTGATCCACCCGCTTCGGCCTCCCAAAGTGCTGGGATTATAGACATGAGCCACCATGCCCGGCCTTGTTCTTTAATAGTAAGGTATTTATGAGGTATAATCATTATTGTTTTCTGTGCCTTACAGCACTCATTTTAATTCTTCATCATATCTTGCCCTGTGCTTACTCCAGTTATTTCATGTATCACCAGATTTTTGGGTCAAAGACTTTTCATATAGTTTAAAACTCTGGCTGGGGTGGTGGCTCACCCCTGTAATCCCAGTGCTTTAGGAGCCTGAGGTGGGCAGATTACCTCAGGTCAGGAGTTTGAGACCAGTCTGGCAAACATGGTGAAACCCCATCTTTACAAAAAGTACAAAAAAATTAGTCAGGACTGGTGGTGTGCACCTGTAATCCCAGCTACTCTGGAGGCTGAGGCAGGAGAATTGCTTGAATCAGGGAGGTGGAGGTTGCAGTGAGCTGAAATCACATCACTGCACTCCAACCTGGGTGACAGAGTGACACTTCATCTCAAAAACAAACAAACAAACAAAAACTCCACGGTGGTTATCACAGCACTGACCACACAATGCATACTTCATATGGATCTATTTAATAGAACTTTGATTTCGATATCCTCCAACACCTACTATTTTTGGTGTGCTGGCAGCAGCGGCCATTTAATCATCAGAGGAATACTTGAAGTTTTGGCAATCCTCCCAAAGCAAGATTGAAATTCTAAGGATTTAAAACAGACATAGAAGACCTTAAGAAGCAGTGTAAATAAGTTGCTTGGGTGAGATATTCTCTTGAAAATTAGGAACTCAGTCCTAGACTGGTTAGAAGGAGTCCAGCTATCAGTCCTTGAGTCAGAATTACCTCTCTAAAACTCTGTGGATGCTCACAACCAACGAGGAGTAAGTCCCCTTGAGTAAGAATTAATCTCAGACTATCAAGACAATGCTGTTGTTCACTGAAGGGGCTGCTGCTTCAGAAATAGCAAAATAGCCCTTCGATAGGGTCAAGGAATTATGTATTATAATAGCCCACATAACTTTACATTCAACTTTTTCTAGTAAAATACTTTCCATGAGAAATGGTTCCTGTATTAAGTTATGTTCATTATAAAAGTGAGTGCTCTTAGTGCTTCAGTAAGTGGGTGGCAAATGCTTCCTCATATAAGTGGAAATTATTTCATTTTGGATCACAGGGAAATATATCTTTTATTTTAGATAACTAGAATACCTTTAGGAAAATAAGGCGAGCATGTTGTGATAAATTCTTATCAGGGAAACAGGCATTCTGGGTACCACTTAATACACTGAAGATTTAATTTGCAAAGAGTAAGTTGGTGTTCAGTAAAATTTAAATTTTTTTCCCTTTCAAGCTTGATGTATCTACTGTATCTTATGCTTCTGAAAGAAGTAAACTTTGTTTGAAGGGTGAAATTTCTAAACCAAAAATGGAGATAGAGAGCTATGCAGTTTGCTGGAAATCCTCTACGTAGATTGCCCGATTCCTAGTTTAGGGTGTATAGACAGCCTCAGCAAGATACTGGGTCATGCTGCAAACCTAAGCACTTGTCTGTCCCCATCCATTTATTCTGGTGACATCTGCAGAAAACCCCAACTAGTGCATCTGCCTTCTTTTTTGTTTTTTAAGAAAATATGTATGTATATATTTTCCTGAGACATTTGTTCTGCTTGGCCAATCTATGATGTATATAGATTTGCTTTCTGCAGATGTGCTTATTTCTGGGAACATCTCTGCATGGTTTCAGCATAAATAATATGCTTATCTACCTACTATAAGCTACAGAAATTGCTGGCATTTTAGAAGAATACATGTAGTAGAGTTAGTAATACTCCATAATTCTTTGTCCCTATAGCAACCGCCACATGTTTGCCATTTGTACATGGACTGCCTTCAACACTATATTCAAATCACTTCAGGGCATGGACCATGTCTTACTAAGTTTTTATTTCTAGTTCCTCACCTACCACACAGTAAGTGCTCGAGAATATTTATTCAATGAATAAAGGAGGAAGATACATACGTATACATATATGCATATGTGTATGTATACATATATATGTATATACCTGTATTTTCAGTTTTAAAAGTTTATTTGATTAATGCTTTCTCCACTAAGAGAAATTCCAAAGGTAGATTTGGATTGATTATGCCAAAACATGGCTTTTCTAATCCAGTGTGCAACATAATTACCCACATGGAAGGAGGTCAATGACGTGGATTACATTCATCAATGTGTGGCCGTGGAGCAGCTGTGAACTTTGCCAAGTTCTCTTAGACTTGTCCTTCTGCAGGGCCCAGGAACCAGCCTCTTCAAGGAACTCTTGAAACATCTCTCAGTTTTCTCTCATGAGCTACCGTTGCCAAAATGTGTCAAAAGTTAAGTAGAAGCATAAGAAGGGATGGCAATATTTTAATATACCACCACCTAGTGGGCCTCATTAAGGTATTATAATCCTGAAATTCTAGAATTTTCCTTGAAGAATTTCATAGCCGAATCAAGCTTGTTAGAATGTTGATTGTTGCTTGGCTGTTGTTTTCCTGATGTAAACTTTTGATTTGATATCAGGTTGGTACTTTTTTCTGAACTCCAACCCGTATGTCTTTCTCTTTCTTCTCATACAGACTTGCCACCTCTGACCGTTTTGAGTTAATGATGAGAAACTAGATATGCATTGGTGTCAAGTGTGAATGGAGTGGTGGCCATGTGACTTAGAACACTCCTAAGTCTCTGTCTTCTCAGTGTTCTCATTTAAATGTAATATGTGATAGGCATGTTCCTTGTGCAAGCATTTTTTTCTTATTAAATTCTTTGTTCCATAAAATGTCTCTTAAAAGAAAATATGACTTTGCTTTCTCTTATTTCTTTATTCCAAAATATTCAGAAAGCATTTGGGCCTCTGCCCCAAGTCAGGCTCATTTCTAGGGATGAAAGGTGACTCCTGCCATCAGGGAGCTTGAATATGGTCAGAGAGAGAGAGACTGGCAGCTCCTATACACTTGTTCTTCTTCCTGTTGAAGAATCTGGCACCATGCCCAACTCTTGCTTGGGCTTCTAGGGTACTCAGGGATTAAAAGCAAGAGTTTTTTCACTGGGCCAATTAAAGAAATTGAAGAATAATGATGGTCTGAACCCCAAAATTGGAACAATCTCCCATTGAGCTGGTGAAGTAGCAGCAGTGATTGCCATCTGCTGACACACCATCCACTGGTAGGAGGCAAGAGTTCTAGGCCAGTCAGGCCTCCTGTGAGCTGGGAACCTATCCCTGATTAGAGTAATTAGAGCAACTCCCTGAGCTGGCTTATAATTTGCTTAATCACACTCATTTCACTGAACTATGGTTTTGGCTTAGGTGGTTTTAGGGGGGAAATAATGCAAGGTTTGTAGAAAAAGGAAAGGAAGCAATTAAGGAGAGGGAATTCCAACTGATTCTCCTCCCTAGTGAGTGTGAGGTTGGCAGAAAAGGAGGCAAATGTCATCAGTGTAAGTAGGAGGAGGCTGATAGGGAAAATATAGGCATATCTTGTTAGCTTGCATCTGGCTTTATTGCACTTTGCAGAGATTGCATTTTCTACAAATTGGAGGTTTATGGAAAGGTTTAAGTAAGTCTGTCAGTGCCATTTTTCCAACAGCATGTGCTCACTTTGTGTCTCTGCATCACATTTTGGCACTTCTCACAATATTTCAAACTTCTTCATTATTATTATACCTGTTACGGTAATTTGTGATTAGTGACCTTTGTTGTTACTATTGTAATTGCTTTGGGGCACCATGAATTATACCCATATAAGATGGTGAACTTGATCCATCAATGCTGGGGGTGTTCTGACTGTGCCAGTGATTGATCATTCCCTCATCCCTATCCCCCTCCTTGGGGCTCCCTGTTCCCTGAGACATACAATATTGAAATTAGCTCAGGTAATATCCCTATGGCCTCTAAGTGTTCAAGTAAAAGGAAGACTTGCATATCTCTCACTTTAATTGAAAGCTAGACATAATTACTCTTATTGAGGAAGGCATGTCAAGAGCTGAGACAGGCTGAAAGCTCTGCCTTTTGTGCCAAACAGCCAAGTTGAGAATACAAGGGAAAAGTTCTTGAGGGAAATTGAAAGTGCTGCTCCACTGAACTCAAGAATGATAAGAAAACAAAACACCCTTATTGCTAATACAGAAAAAGTGTGAGTGGTCTGGATGGAAGACCGAACTAACCACAACAGTCCCTTAAACCAAAGCCTGATCCAGAGCAAGGTCCTAGCTCTCTTCAACCCCATGCAGGCTGAGAGAGGTGAGGAAGCTGCACAAGAAGACTTTGAAGCTAGCAGAAGTGGGTTCATGAGGATGAAGGAAAGAAGGCATGCCCATAACATGAAAGTGCGAGGTGAAGCAGCAAGTGCTGATGGAGAAGCTGCAGCCAGTGATGCAGAAGATCCAGCTGAGATCATTGATGAAGGTGGCTACACTAAACAACAGGGTGTTCATTTGTTTGTTTTTTAAGAAAAAAAAAAGCTCTCACTGTGTCACCCAGGTTGTAGTGCAGTGGTGTGATCATGGCTCACAACAGACTCAACTTCCTGGACTCAAGTGATCCTCTCCCCTTAGCCTCCTGAGTAGCTAGGACTACAGGTGCACACCACCACATCCTGCTAATTTTTCAAAATTATCTTTTGTAGAGACAGGGTCTCACTACGTTTCCCAGGCTGGTGTTAAATTCCTGGGCTCAAGCAATTTTCTTGCCTTGGCCTCCCAAACTGCTGGGATTACAGGTATGAGCCACTGCATTTGGTCAACAACAGGATTTCTATGTAGACCAAACAGCCTTCTGTTGGAAGAAGATGCCATCTAGGACACTCATAGCTAGAGAGGAGAAGTCAGTGCCTGGCTTCAAAGTTTCAAAGGACAGACAGACTCTCTTGACAGAGGTGAATGCAGCTGGTGACTTTTAGTTGAAGCCAGTGCTCATTCACTGTTTGGAAAATGCTAGAATCTGTAAGAATTATGTTAAATCTCTTGGAAGAGAGATCTAAGATGGCTGATCGCTAACATCTCGGGATTGTAGCTCCCAGTGAAAGTGCAGAGAACTAGAGGACGCCACACTTTCAGATGAATTTTCGTTGCTCAAGGACCAGAAGATTCCCAGTGGAGGGGCCCCATGGGTCGCCAGGGTGACTCCTGTGGCCGGCGCAGCAGTTTTGCCGGTGCCTCGGTGTGGCAGCTCTTCGTACAGAGTAAACGGGAGGAGATTCCCGGGAAGAAGAGCAACATCAGTCTTATCACTGCTGTTTTGGCCAGCGCAGTGGGTTGCTCGGATTCCAGCACTGGGAATCAATAAACTGGGCATCCACTCAGAAACCCAACTAGAAAGGTGATAATCGTAAAGACGACAGATGGATAAATTTATAACAAAGGGAAGAAACCAGCCTAAA
>JAPYYA010003364.1:0-12952 GCA_028533165.1 Leontopithecus rosalia | reverse complement strand
TAGTATATATATATGTGTATTTTAAAGAATAAGTAAACAAAGTTGTATACATGTGGATATTCACCTGTCAAGCTGGAGTCACAAATATCCCTGGCATGTTGACGGCTCCCTGTGTGCTCTTTCCTGGTTGAAATCTCCTCTCTCCCCCACATTTGTGTGAACCATTACCTTGCTTTTCTTTATACTTTTTCCACTTCCTCTGTAGGTTCCTAAGCAATATATGGTTCTGAAAAACAGAGTAGCAAGCCCAAGCCTTGTTATGTGGGGAAATGGGAATGTTGCTGTCTTAGATAAAACCTTTCAGAAGATAAACCATACTGTCTCTGGATCCTCTGAGAATCCACCAGAGTCCCTTCTAGAAGTCAAAGAGCGAGGTTATAAATGAGCCCTGTGACTTCTGCCAAGTTATGCTTTAGGCAAGTTATTTTTTCTTTCTTTCTTTATTTTTGAGATGAAGTCTTGTTCTGTTGCCCAGGCTGGAGTTCAGTGGTGAAATCTTGGGTCATTGCAACCTCTGTCTCCTGGGTTCAAGCAATTCTCTTGCTTCAGCCTCCCCCAGTAGCTTGGATTACAGGTGTATGTCATCATGCCCAGCTAATTTTGTTTTTTGTATTTTAGTAGATACGGGATTTCACCTTGTTGGCCAGGCTGGTCTCGAACTTCTGACCTTAAATGATCCACCTGCCTTGGCCTCCCAAAGTGCTGGGATTACAGGTGTGAGCCACTGTGCCCAGCCTAGGCTAGTTATTGAGCAATCAACTAGGTTGGGGGAGAGGCTTCCTCTTTATTTTTGATTAAAAGCTCGCTATGGCCTTTC
The DNA here is from genome assembly GCA_028533165.1 of Leontopithecus rosalia. NCBI lineage: Eukaryota > Metazoa > Chordata > Mammalia > Primates > Cebidae > Leontopithecus > Leontopithecus rosalia. The sequence continues at coordinate 12,135 of JAPYYA010003364.1, read as the reverse complement.
CAACTCCACTCTCCATGCCCACAGAAGTATACACTTTGACCTACTTCTAGGAGTAGGTGCAAAGCCATGGTGAGCTCTGAATCAAAAATAAAGAGCAAGCTCTCTGGGTGTGGGGTCTCACTCCTGTAATCCTAGCACTTTGGAAGGCTGAAGCAGGAGGATCACTTGAGCTTTCGAGTTGGAAAGCTAAAGTTGACCACAAAAAAACCTAAAGTAAGACCACACTTTCCAGCTAGGCAACATAGTAAGATTTCATTGCTACAAAAAAATAAAAATTCGCTGGGCATTGTGTCATGCATCTGTAGTCCCAGCTACTCGGTAGGCTGAGGCATGAGAATCCCATGAACCTGGGAAGCAGAGGTTGCAGCGAGCTGACATTGTGCCACCACCCTCCAGCCTGGGTGACAGAGTGAGACCCTTTCTCAATAATAAAAAAAAACAGGCTGGGCACGGTGGTTCACACCTGTAAACCTGGCACTTTGGGAGGCTAAGGCTGGCAGATCACAAGGTCAGGAGTTTGAGACCAGCCTGGCCAACATGGTGAAACCTTGTCTCTACCAAAAAAAAAAAAATTAGCCAGGCATTCATCTGTAACCCCAGCTACTCTGGAGGCTGAGGCAGGAGAATTGCTTAAAAGCTGGGAGGCAGAGGTTGCAGTGAGCCAAGATCATGCCACTGCACTCCAGCCTGAACGACAGAGCAAGACTCCATCTCGAAAAAACAGAAACAAACAGAAACAAACAAAAACCTCAAGTACAGATGAAAATCTGGATGAGCTCTCTTGGGCATTCTGTCCTTAAGGTAGAAAGATGGTCTAGCAGCAGGAAGCATCTTGTGTTGACTTCCCTCACCCGACTGTTGACTGAGCCACTCTGCTCCACTCAGGACTGGCTGGGCTCTGTCTTCACGCATTGCCATCCTGGGAGTTCCCTTCACTTTCATTGTGGAGGCTCTCTTTATCTCTCTCCTGTGTTGGATCTGTTGTATCCTTGATCTTATACTTCTTTCTTGATTATTCTTTTTGTTTCCCATATCCCCTTGAGAGAAGGTGCTTGTGAAGTCGATTTTTGGTAATTGTGCACGAGTGAAAATGTCAAATGTCTTGATTCTATATATGTGCACTTTCATAGACTATTCTATACTTGCTCTATTGCCTTCTCACTTCTCTTGTTGCTCTTGAGAAGGATGCTTGGTCCTTTATCCTGGACTGTTTATTTTTTTGCCTCTGAAAGCTTGTGGAATATTCTCCTTGTTCTTGGTGTTCCTGAAATACAGTGATCATGTTGCTTGGAGTGGGTCTGTTTTCACTCAGGTCATTGTCACTGGGCCTAGACAGGCTCTTTCAGTCAGGCAACTTTTGTCATTCAGTTCTGGAAACCTCTGAATTATTTCTTTGTTGTTGTTTCTCTCCCCCTTTTCTTTTTCCTCTTTCTGGAGTTCTATTGTTTGTCTTTTGGAACTTATAGACTAATTCTGTCATGTTCTTTTCTTTTGAGACAAGGTCTCACTCTTGCCCATGTTGGAGTGTAGTGGTGCAATCATGGCTTACTGCAGCCTTGACCTGGGGCTCAGGTGATCCTCCTACCTCAGCCTCCTGAGTAGCTGGGACCATAGGTGCCTACCACCACACCTGGCTAATTTTTGTAGAGACAGGGTTTCACTGTGTTGCCCAGGCTGGTCTTAAACTCCCGGGCTCAATCAAGTGATCCCTGTATCTCAGCCTTCCAAAGTGCGGAGATTACAGGTGTGAGCCACCCTACCTGTCTGTGATGTTTTCTCTCTTTCTTGCTTTCCAACTCCTTGTTCCTTTTGATTCATTTTCTTGGAGATTACCTCAACTTTATTTTCCTGTCCTGTTACTGAGAGATCTTTTTGAGTTGGTATTTGAATGTTTCTTTATATGGTATCTTGTTCTTGTTTCATAGATGTAATATATTTGCCTGTTGCTCTAAGGATATTATGATAGAGACTAAAACAGACAAACAGAAAACAACAATTTGGAGGAGATAAGATTATACATGGAGGAAAGGACTTTCAAAACTGTATTATATTTAGAAGCTTTCCTTCGTTGTCTGGTATTCCTTGGCTCATAATTAGGTGTGGGAGTCTACATGCCGACTTGAACTCTGGGCTCCCTGGCAGGGCTTATTGAGTTTCATTGAAGTGCCATCTTGATGGATCTTTGTTGTGGAACCCCTTCAAGTCTTTCTTTTGGGCTGGTCAGGTTCTTCAGGGAAGGGTCTCTTCTGACCTCCTGCTGGAAGGATGAAGGTCTGGAGTTGACTGGGGTAAAGCGAGCTGGGAGTCTCTGCATTCAGCATTCAGTATGCATATGGCCATTGAATGCCTGTTTTAGGTCACGTACTCACCCTCAGCTGCTTGTCCAAGGACTCTGTTGTAACTCTCTTCAAAAACTTAAACTCTTAAACTTTTGCAGGGGTGGGAAAGGGGTAGTTGCCCAACCTTATGAAGAGAAGAATGAGGGATCCAACTAGTTCTCAACAGCTTTCTCCCCATAGTCCTTGTCCAGCCTCCTGGGGAACTGGTTGTCAGTCCCCAAGTCTCTTGTGGACTATGTGGTGTAACATAAGTTGGATTTCAGTTTTCCTGTTAGTTTGGGATTTCACTTTCTAGGATCCTCTGTCAATTTACATTTATTTGCTTTTCCAGCTTCAAAAATTCATTGCTGTTCTCCATGCTCCTTCCCCCGCTCACACTGGTCTTTGTGGGTTATGATTTAAAAATTATCTTTCCTGTATTTTTAGTGTGGTTTTGGTGGGGAGAAAAATTAGATGCATTATTTTTCAATTTTCCATCTTACCCCAAATGTGTTTTTTCCTTTTTCATAAGCTCATTTCTTTTGAGAGATGAAAAGAAGTTAGCATTCAGTTTAGGGTAGATTGGCCTTAAATTTGGAATTTGCCCACAAAATTGTGAATTTCATTACAAATTTGTTAATATCGATAACCGTTTTAGGTAAGTTTTTGATATATAATTAGCAGCCTGGTCTACCCTGAAATAACTTAGACTATGACTAGATTAAAGAAATTGATTGAGCTTGGATACAGCATATTTTAGCAACAGTTTCCTGTCATTTTCTTTAAGCTCTTTAGCATCTTAAAGTTAAGAGTTATTTTTTTCATTTTGTCATAATTTACTTGTGTTTCTTATGATCTCACTATAAACGGTTGTAGAAGAAAAATCTGAATCTTAGTCATGGTAATTGAGAGCTACAGGCGAATTAAAAAACTGGTCTCCATTTACCTACAGCCTTTGGCTGAGCAAAGTGAAACTTGGAAGAGTTGAACTTTGCTGAAACTCACTAAGCTGGTTAGTGACTCAGGGGTTTTTTGTTTTCTCTTGCCAGTTAATGGCAAGATAAAACTAGATATACAGCCAGCAGGGGGAGCCCTTTCTCTTAAGCTTTCGTTAGAGAAGTATTATACTATTTAAGTTCTCTGTATTGCCACAAGGGTAAGAAAGCCTGTAAGACTAAAATTGATACAACATACGGTAGACACCACGTAAAAGAAATAAAGGGAACCTTTGTTGTAACTATCTTATATATATAGGTATTGTGACCATTTTTATATTTAGTTATATTATGAGAGAATACTTCTAGAAGTGGAGGTATTTTGTCATTTTATATTTTAAAAAGAGGCATTTACATCAAATTATTTTTATAGACTGTATCTTTCAGATGTATTATTCATTTAACAAGTAGTCTGTGTTTATGATTTCCCACACATGATTGTAGGTGCTGGGAATACAGTAACAAGCAACATATCAAGATTAAGACCTCACAGTTTGAAGTTCTTTTGTCCAAAGTGTAAATACAAGTCTAACAGAAATACGTTTCCCCCAAAAGAATTGATTCTTCAATTTTGTAGGACAATGAACTGCATTTTTCCTATGTCAGATCTTTAATCAACAGCAAAATATAATATAAAATGTTATTGTATAATGTAATATAAAAGACAAAATATAAGATGGTAACTTATACTGAGTGCTTTTAGGAATTTCACATAAATCTTCAAATACCATTCTCCTCTGCAAAGAAATAGACCATTCCAGTGTTCTTAAGCTTTGCTGCATATTGGAATCACTTGAAATTTTAAAAAAGCTATTAATGCTTGGCTCCCCAACCCAGACATTCTGATTTAACTAGCATGAAGTGTCATCTGAGCATTGTGATTTTTATTTTACAATGTAAGAATTTTTATTTATTTATTTATTTTTATTGCATTTTAGGTTTTGGGGTACATGTGAAGAACATGCAAGATAGTTGCATAGGTACACACGTGGCAGTATGATTTGCTGCCTTCTTCCCCATCACCTATATCTTAAGCTCCCTGGGCTATTCTAATGTGCAGAGAAGTTTGGGGACTGCTGGTATATTTCCTAATAGTGACATCTTCCTGAAGACAAGCTGCTTTGAATCCCTATTATTCCTGTTCTGTCACCTTGCACAGCATATTTGACCTAGTGGTGAAACATCCAGTGCTTGGTTCTCTACTAACTCTGCTTAGAGTTTGTGGTCATCAGCATAATGACTCACTTGTGTACATATTTAATTTATTTATTCTACTCTTTGTCATTTTCACCTTGCAAAACCCCAACTCTGATTAAACTCCAGTCTCTGCACATTCTGTCTCTGCACCTACCTAGCTGACTGCAGCTGCAGAAACACATATCATGGGGATGACTCTCTTCAAATATGTGACCACCAGCCTCACAGACTCTGGGTGCCACCAGCAATCCTATTGTATTTCTTCAGTCTGTTCATTCTCTCTCTCTCTCTCTCTCTCTCTCTCTCTCTCTCTCTCTCTCTCTCTCTCCCTCTCCCTCTCCCTCCCTCCCCCGCCCCCACCTTTTTATATGCTGTTTTCTCCCCTCACTCTCAGCTGGTGATTTTTTGCTGTGTATTGTAACCAAGTGTAGGCAATCAAAAGCGAATGTTCTCACTCCCACATGTATAGGTGGTATTCCCCTGTAACTGTAAGATGAACTGTTCTGGATCCATCTCCTCTTCCCTACTCAAAGAATCACCCTTCTTCTTCTTCCTCTTCCTTCTTCAGGTTTTTCATCTTTGCTGGATTATTTCAGTCAGCACAGAAGCATGGCATTTTATCCTTAATCTAAAACCAAACATTAAAGTCTTATCTCCACACCTCTAGTCAGCCATCATTCTGGTTTTCTGTGCCTCTGCTTTTTCACCTGTAAAATGGACAATAATATTGTCCCTATTCATCTCTTAGGAATAGTTTGAAGGCAGAATTGAAAGTACTTTGAAATATTAAATGTGTACATGTATACTATGTATTTGTTTATAAGTTCAAAAGTTTTGTGTTGAGTACCTGCTGGGTGCTAAGATGAAAATAAGAAAATAAATGTACAGTATCCTCAGTGAGCGTTCAATAAATAAAGTCAGAGAAGCAAATAAAAAATTACAAAATCGTTGTTCTAGTGGAGGTCCTGGTATATTGAAATAGATTTTTGGTCTGTTCCCATTTTTACACCTCACATGTTTACATTTTGAAGTATTTGGGATCCATCTTTCTAATACAATCAGCTAGCGAATGGTGGTTTTAACTGTACCAGCCTTCAGCCTGACATTCCAATGAGTCTTATGCTATTTCAGGATAAAATTGTGTATTTGTATGACATTGGAGGAAAATGCTTAGGAGAGGTGTTGCTGACACAGCAGAATTTCAGACAAGTCAAGACTGATTTGATACTCTCAAGACAAGGACTTGTTAGAGTGGTGTTAGATTACCCGAAAGACCTCCTATTGTAAAATGAAAAAACCCCGAAGTTTGCTGAACTATGCATGAGAGTTATTCTGGGGCTGAGTGGTAGAAAGATGGAAAGGGAGCTTCGAGTGTTCTCTGTGTGGGCAGATCCTCTTCTCTTTTTGGTCTTCTTTCCTTGGAACCACTTCTTCAGGGGACAGACTGTGCCCCAGCACCTGCCAGGCTGGAGTCTGGCTTCAGGCATCTTTCCTAGCAGGAATGGAGAAGGGTGAGAGAAGCCTGGGCTTCTGGGGATGTGCCTCTGGAGAGCTGATGGGATATGAGGCAGACACACTGGTTGAGAACATGGACTCTGCAGCCATGTCCCCTGGGGTCAAATCCCAGTTTTGCCACTTACTAGTTCTATACTCTCATGCAAGGTCCCTGACCCCTCTGTGTTTCGGTTTTCTCATCAGTAAAATGGCAATGATGATAATTCTCACTTCATAGGGTTGCTATGAGAATTAAGTAAGTTAAAGTATATAAAATGTTTAGAACACTGTCTGGCGGTGGTATTTACTACTATTGCAATAATCCCCACTGTGGGAGGTTTAGAGGTTGCCTTCGCCATCAGCATTTGCATCCTAGCCTGTGTCAGGCAATTATGAAGGTTTCTGGACTTCTAACTTAGAAAAATATTGATGAGTTGGGGTTATTTGAGGAGCAAGTATTGAATAATCACAGTTAGGGATTATATAATTTTTTTAAACTCTCCGGGAAAGGATTGCTTTCTCTTCTCCAATAACATGCAAGAAGAGTGCTCTTCCTTTATGTGTTTCCACTGAGAATGTGATATGTAAATGTGTCTTGGGGATAGATGCTATATCTGATGGTCAGTCCTGTGTGTACAAAGAACAGTAGGAGCAAAGGTGAGAACCATCCAAATCTTCGAAGCACTAGGGAAGGTGGGGGAAGAGCTGTTAGAAAGGCTGATAGAAATGTACTCTGTGGAACTGGGTGGGTGGGAGACATTCCAGGCGGAGTTAGGGGTACGGAGGCTGAGGGAGTACCAGGTATTTGGGATACTCTTGGCAATTGACAATTGCTAGATACAAAACTGGAGGCTGAAGGAAAGTGGCCGAAGTTGAGACTGGAGTTTAGATTGTGTGTCCTGTAGCAGTATCTCCTGGAGCACAAGAATGTCACGATTGGATTTTCATGTTTCAGAGGTCATTTTGGCAGCAGTGAAGAGAGGCTGGATAGGGTGAATGGATGTGAAGTGTATTAGGGGAGGCGAATGGAATCAGCCCGTAGAGTTGATGGGCCCCAGGAAAGGCCCCCCGGGAATGGAGGGAAGGCAATGAGATATTTAGGAGGGAGATTCAATTCAGTAGGACTGGAGAGTGTGATATGGGAAGAGGAGGAATCTGGGTGGATGCGAGGTCTTGGCTAGGGTGTGGGAGGCTGCAGCAGAAATCCCTCAGGTACCATATGTAGACTACTAGGGAAGGGAGTGAGCTGTTGGAGAGAGCAGAACCCTGGGAGAGAGAAGAGCCAACAAAGAGAGCAGCATGGAAGATGCTGTGGGAGGTCAGAGGCAGGGTCAGCTTCCACAGAACAGCTCTCAAGAATATGTGTACATATAGTTAAACAGAGAAGTCAGGCAAGAAAAGGTTGTGAAAGAGCTTTGGAGTTTTGCCTTTTAAAAATGATGTTTCATTTCAGAGAAGCTTCTGTTTCACTCAAGTATTGGGGACAGAAGCCACGTTACAATTGGTTCCTCAGCAAGGTTCATAGCGTCATTCCAGAGTTTTCTGGAGATTAGATGGATGAGAACTAGGCTTGTTCTGTGCTCCCCAAATAGAGCCACTTCTAAACCTCTCTGTTTGTTAGAACTGATGACTTTTTCCTCCTCTGAACCCCACCATTCCCTATACTTACTTCTTTTAGAGCAGCAATTCCATTTCATATTTATTTCGTTATACACCTGTCTTTGCTCTCCCTGCCCGTCGGACATAGATTTTCTGGAGGAGGGGCCGTATCATTCATATTCTTTTTCTCAGCATCTATTACACAGTTTCATTACAGTGAGACTCACTGAATGTGTGTGAGATGAATGGATAGATGGGTGGGTGGATAAGAGGTTGGATCAAGATTACCGTGTGTGCGTGTGCATGTGTGTGCACACATGAAGCAGGTGATTTGGCTGTGAAAGCAAGAGAGGCAGGCAGGGTAGCCTCAGTGCTTATGAACAACAGTACATATTTATAATCACTTTTTTTTGGAGATGAAGTCTTACTCTGTGGCCCAGGCTGGAGTGCAGTGGCACAACCTCAGCTCACTGCAACCTCTGCCTTCTACGTTCAAGTGATTCTCCAGCCTCAGCCTCCCGAGTAGCTGGGATTACCAGCACCTGCCACCACGCCTGGCTAATTTTTGTTTTTTTAGTAGAGATGGGGTTTCACCATGTTGGCCAGACTGGTCTTGAACTCCTGAAGTGATCCACCTGCCTCAGCCTCCCGACGTGCTGGGATTACAGGTGTGAGCCACCACACCCAGCCTATAATCATCACTTTGACAAACAGGAAAGGGACTGATTAGGAAAGAGCACCAACAGGGTTCTGTTGAGACAGGAGCTTCTTAGTTCATAAACATGCAGGAATTTTATGGAATTGTAACATCTCAGAATTTTGGAGCTAGAGGGAGCTTTAGAGTTAACCTAGTGCCACCTCCTGTTGAACACAGGGCACTAGGGTATGTGGGCCGCCTTCCTAGCTAGATTAAAAGCATTTTGAGAGTATGGCCATTATCCCATAGACATTTATTAATTGACTATGTTAATATAATCTTGACATGAGGAGGGAATGGAGAAAATTAGGTTTATCATTCTAGTTGGAAAGAAAGACTGAAAAATAGTTCAAAAACAGGTGTATCGGGCAGCAGGTGAATAGCAAAGACAGGAAAATTCAGTTGTATCCTGAGGACATCCTTAACAGCACTGTGAAGTTTTATTTAGCCAGTCTTAAATGTGCATCTAACCTTATCTCCCTCCCCAAACTACAGGAGGTTTTCTCCTACCTACTTCTTGGTGTTTTTGCCATGATTTTTACTTTGGGTGGATTATATACTATTGAACAATAATGTAACATCATTTTTTATCTGGTGCTGGCACTAGTACTTGTTTCTAATGGACTGTATAGAAATACACTTTGACACTGTGTGTTGGGAAATAATTGTTGCTAATGAATGCACATCCTATCCCACGCTTAGCTCATTACAGCTCTTTTTTGCTTCTGTCCAGTATTGCCTTCACAACACCATTTGCAGAAAGGGGTGTGCCAGGACATGGTCACTAAGGAAGGATTAAAGTTTGCCATTTGGCCTGTGATCTTTCCCAAAAAGTTTTGGTCATGTATGAATGTCACTGGGCACCTTGCTTTGTTTTTGGCATATCTGGGTCCTCCAGCTCCACGTGGAAACGAGAAGGGTCTCCCCACAATTTGCTGCTGGCACCTGGGATGGCCAGCAGAGGGCAGGCTGGCTCCTTCCCCTGATCCGGTACCTGGCACTCTTCTTCCTGCCGTGTTTGTCTCTGATCCCCACCTATTTTCTGATGTGTCAGATCCTGTAGACTCTAGAATCAGTTATGTAATAAAGAAACTAGTGGGAAAGGGGCCCAAAATTTATTTTTCTCAAAATGGCTTGAGGTTTTTGGGGCAGATCTTTTTCAGCCCATGTTGGTGGCCCTTTCTGAGTATTTTCTGCCCTAATTCTCCTAAAATCACCCACAAAAGGTTCACGGGGCTCAACCCTCAACCCTGTGATGTGGGGAAGTTTGTAGTCTTCAGGTGTTGGATGATGATTCTCAGTAGAACATTAAAGAGGCTTCTCTTGGCCGGGTGCATGGCTCACGCCTGTAATCCCAGCACTTTGGAAGACCGAGGAAGACATCACCTGAGGTCAGAAGTTTGAGACCAGCCTGGCCAACATGGTGAAACTCTGGTCTCTACTAAAAATACAAAAATTAGCTGGGTGTGGTGGCGGGGCCTGTAATCCCAGCTACTTGGGAGGCTGAGGTGGGAGAATCACTTGAATCTGGGCGCCACCTCCCAGATTCAGTGAACTGAGATCACACCATTGCACTCCAGCCTGGGTGACAGAGCTGGCTTCACTGTGAAGACTTTGAAACAAAATAGAAAAGAGACTTCTCGTGTTTGAGTTCCCACCTTAAGGTCTGCACTGCACTGCACTCCTATAAAAAGACACAAATTTTATGGTGTTAAGCAGTTTTTACATGTTCATGTTAATAGATTGTTGTTGTTCTTGGGAAGATTTAATATTCATCCCTTTTAGAGGAGAAGCTAAATTTGCAGACACTATTGGGTTGCGGGTTCTGGAGCCCTGGATCCTATTTTTGATGCTGCTAGCTTTTTCTGCACATCATCCTGCTTGTTTTGTTAAATTACTGGGGACTCCTCTTCAGTGTGTCTCATTGAGAATCTACATTTCTTGACTGGGTGCAGTGGCTCACGCCTGTAATCCCAGCACTTTGGGAGGCCGAGGTGGGTGGATCACCTGAGGTTAGGAGTTCGAGACTAGCCTGGCCAACATGGTGAAACCCTGTCTCTACTAAAAATACAAAAATTGTTCAGGCATGGTGGTGGGTGCCTGCAGTCCTAGCTACTCAGGAGGCTGAGACAGGAGAATCACTTAAATCCAGGAGGGGGAGGTTGCAGTGAGTTGAAATTCTGCCACTGCACTCCAGCCTGGGCAACAGAGCGAGACTGTCTCAAAAAAAATAAAAAGATAATACATTTCTTCTTTTAAGATTTTAGTTGATGTGTTTGGAAGTAAGGAGGATTGATCCTCTATCAGAAAACGTAACAGCTTTCCTTGGGAGGAATGAGCATTTTTCTCTGCCATTCCAGTCTAAATATTAAAAATTGCTCTGGCAGTGTGTACCATTCAATTTCAGCATCCATTGACATCTGTGTCTTCTCCATGGAAGGCTGGGGCCAGGCTTTCTTCAACTTTCCCATTAAGTTAATGCTCCTTGCAATTGAATTTCAATCTGTGTTTTACTTGAAACCATTTCCAAAGTGTGTGTCAGTGCTTTGGGTATAGTTAGGAAATGAGAGCATCAGAGTGATTAAATGACATGACTGGGTTTTCCCGGAAAATGAACCTAATCCTCCTCTCAGTTCATATGAATAATGAAATTTGAGATCCTTGGGGGATCATCTAGTCCAGTTCACTCATTTTGCAGATGAGATTGAAGGCTCAGAGAGTTGAATAAGATGCATACATCCACCTCACATTCATTAGGAGCTCTGTTATTTTTTTAAAAAATCAGAAAATGACAGATGTTGGCAAGAATGTGGAAAAACATTGAAACCCTTGTGTACTATTGATGAGAATGTAAAATGGGGGAGCTGCTATGGAAAACAGTATGGTGGTTCCTCAAAAAATAAAAGTAGAATTACTATATGATCCAGGAAGTCTATTTCTGGGTGTATACCCAAAATAATTCAAAGCAGAGTCTCAAAGAGATATTTGTACATTCACATTCATAGCAGCATTAGTCACAACAAGTCAAAAGGTGGAAGCAATCCAAGTGTCCACCAATGGGTGAATGGATAAAGTGTGGTACAGCATCTACATGCAGTGGAATGCTATTCAACTTTAGAAAGGAAGGAAACTGACACATGCTATGACATGGATTAATCTTGAGAGCACTATGGTGAGTGAAATAAGCCGGTCACAAAAGGACAAATACTGTATGATTCCACTTATAAGAGGTACCTAGGAGTAGTCAGATTCCTAGAGACAGAAAGTTTAATGGTGGTTTCCAGGGGCTGGGGAGAGAGAGTGATGTGGTTTGGCTGTGTCCCTACCCAAAGCCCATCTTGAATTGTAGTTCCCAGAATCCCCATGTGTTGAGGGAGGGACTCAGGGGGAGGTGACTGGATCTTGGGGCTGGTTTCCCCCATGCTGTTCTTGTGATAGTGAGTAAGTTCTTGCAAGATCTGATGGATTTATAAAGGTTTTGCTCGGTGCTGCTTTGTGCCGTCATGTGAAGAAGGATGTGTTTGCTTTTCCTTCCACCACGATTGAAAGTTTCCTGAGGTCTCCCCAGCCATGCTGAACTGTGAGTCATTTAAACCTCTTTCCTTTATAAATTACCCAGTATCAGGCAGTTCTTATAGCAGCGTGAGAACGGACTAATACAGAGAGGAATGGAGAGTTGTTGTTTAATATGTATAAAGCTTCACTTTTGCAAGATGAAAAGAGTTGTGGAGATTGGGTATATAATGCTGTGAGTAGTGCTTAACACTACTGAATGTACACACAAAAGGGGTAAGATGGTAAACTTTATGTATATTTTGCAGCAGTGAAAAAAAAA
>JAPYYA010003363.1:0-12953 GCA_028533165.1 Leontopithecus rosalia | reverse complement strand
GGTGTGATATGGTGCTGAGAAGAATTTATATTCTGTGGATTTGGGGTGGAGAGTTCTTTAAATGTCTATCAGGTTTGCTTGTTCCAGGTCTGAGTTCAAGTCCTGGATATCCTTGTTAATTTTCTGTCTGGTTGATCTGTCTAGTATTGACAGTGGAGTGTTAAAGTCTCCCACTATTATTGTGTGGGAGTCTAAGTGTCTTTGTAAGTCATTAAGAACTTGCCTTATATATCTGGGTGCTCCTGTATTGGGTCCATATATATTTAGGGTCGATAGCTCTTCTTGTTGTATTGATCCTTTTACCATTATGTAATGTCCTTCTTTGTCTCTTTCGATCTTTGTTGCTTTAAAGTCTATTTTATCAGAGACGAGAATTGCAACTCCTGCTTTTTTTTGCTCTTCATTTGCCTGGTAAATCTTTCTCCATCCCTTTAATTTGAGCCTTTGTGTATCCTTGCATGTGAGATGGGTTTCCTGGATACAGCACACCGAAGGGTTTTGGTTTTTTATCCAATTTGCCATTCTGTGTCTTTCGATTGGTGCATTTAGCCCATTTATATTTAGGGTTAATATTGTTATGTGTGAATTTGATACTGCCATTTTGATGCTAGCTGACTGTTTTGCCCATTAGTTGATGCAGATTCTTCATTTTGTTGATGTTCTTTAGCATTTGGTATGTTTTTGGAATGGCTGGTACTGGTTGTTCCTTTCTATATGTAGTGCCTCTTTCAGGAGTTCTTGTAAAGCAGGCCTGGTCGTGACAAAATCTCTGTACTTGCTTGTTCACAAAGGATTTTATTTTTCCTTCACTGATGAAGCTTGGCTAGATATCAAATTCTGGGTTGAAAGTTCTTTTCTTTAAGGAACTTTCTTCTGGCTTGTAGGGTTTCTGCCGAGAGATCTGCTGTGAGTCTGATGGGCGTCCCTTTGTGGGTGACTCGACTTTTCTCTCTCGCTGCCCTTAGTATTTTCTCTTTCATTTCAACCCTGGTGAATCTGATGCTCTTCTTGTGGAATATCTTTGTGGTGTTCTCTGTATTTCCTGGACTTGGATATTGACCTGCCTTGCTAGGTTGGGGAAATTTTCCTGGATAATATCCTAAAGAGTATTTTCCAGCTTGGATTCATTCTCTTTGTCACATTCTGGTACACCTATCAAACATAGATTAGGTCTCTTCACATAGTCCCACATTTCTTGGAGACTTTGTTCATTCCTTTTTGCGCTTTTTTCTCTAATCTTGGCTTCTCGTTTTATTTCATTGAGTTGATCTTCGACTTCTGATATCCTTTCTTCTGCTTGGTCAATTAGGCTGTTGAAACTTGTGCATGCTTCATGACATTCTCTTGTTGTGTTTTTCAGCTCCTTCAGTTCACTCATATTCCTCTCTAAGTTGTCCATTCTTGTTATCATTTCCTCAATTCTTTTTTCAAATCTTTTTTCAAGGTTCTTAGTTTCTTTGCACTGAGTTAGAACATGTTCTTTTAGCTAACAGAAGTTTCTCATTACCCACCTTCTGAAGTCTGATCCTGTCATTTCATCACACTCATTCTCCATCCAGCTTTGTTCCCTTGCTGGTAAGGAGTTGTGGTCCCTTGCAGTAGGTGAGGTGTTCTGGTTTTGGGTGTTTTCCTTCTTTTTGCGCTGGTTTCTTTCCATCTTTGTGAATTTATCCACCTGGTGTCTGAGTAGTTTCTGATTTTCCAGTTGGGTCTCTGAGTGGATGTCCAGATGAAGTATTTCTGTTTCTTAGTTTTCCTTCTAACAGTTTGGCCCCTCTGCTGTAGGCCTGCTGAGGTCCACTCCAGGCCCTGCTTGCCTGGGAAACTCCTGTAGCAGCTGCAGAACCGTGAGGGTTGCTACCCATTTCTTCTTCTGCTATCTTTGTCCCTGAATGATGCCCGCCAAATGTCAGTCTGATCAGTCCTTTGTGAGGTGACTCTTTGGATATATGGGCATCAGGGAGCTGCTTGAGGAGACTGTAATTTATACTTGAGGAGACAGTCTTTACTTTATAGGAGCTCAAGTGCTGAGCTGTGAGCTCCATTGTTCATTCAGGGCTGCTTGGCAGGTAATAAGTCTGCTGCAGCAGAACTCATAAAGCCCCTTTTTTTTCCTGAGGTGCTCTGTCCTGGGGAGTTAGGGCTTTATTTATGAGTATCTGTTGCACTGTCCTGCCCAGCAAGGAGGCAGTCTAATCACTGCTTGCCTGTAGTGGCTCCGCCCTGCTGCCGTGGGCTCTGCCCTGCTGTCGTGGGCTCTGCCCTGCTGTCGTGGGCTCTGCCCTGCTGTCGTGGGCTCCACCCTGCTGTCGTGGGCTCCACCCTGCTGTCGTGGGCTCCACCCTGCTGTCATGCGTAATTCCCTGTAGTCCTGTTTATATGGGTGTGGTTAGAGCTGCTGTGGTGATGGCCGCCTCTGTAGTGGCGGACTCTCTGTTATGGTGGGTTGCCTTGGCAATGGCAGGCTTCGTCAGCAATGGCAGTTTACCTCCGTAGGGGTCGAGTGCCTCAGTAATGGCGGACTCCCCTCCCCCTCTGAGTGCACCATCCTGGGTTCAGCTATGCTTGCCATGAAACTCTCAACCCCAAGTGTTTCCAATTGCTGTTTTGTTTTTTTTGTGCGGGTGGGACCCGCCGAGTATGATCACCTGGCTCCCTGCCTCAGAGCCCTTTTTTTTTTTTAAGTTGAACGGTTGACTCTCTCCCAGGTGTTCCAGTCGCGTGCTAAAAGGGTGCCAGGATCTGTGTGATTTCCCATGCAGCGACCCACTGCACCAGCTGGAATTGCTGCCCAGGAATCTCCTGGCCTGGCTTTTTGTTTAAGTCCCATTTAATCAGATGAATGTGCTAATCTGCCTTCTAAAATCTCCAATTGCCGGTTTAACAGGGCAACCAAACCAGTGTGTTTTGTACGGAGTGTCGTTGCGCTGCAGCCCTGGCCCAAACAGCTGCGCTGGCCAGCTGGGCTGGTGGCCCATGTGGCTGCTACACCTGGGAATCTCCTGGTCTGTGGGCAATAAAGATCCATCTGGAAATGCGGCGTCCACTCACCATCTGCGGATTCACTGGGAGCTGCAATCCTGAGTTGGTCCTACAGCACCATCTTCTATTTTTCCGAGGGCAAATTTCTTATGGCTTGGTGCTGTCCTTGTGATAGCGAGTGATTTCTTGTGAGATCTGATTGTTTTAAAGTGTGATGTCTCCCCTTCACACTCTCTTGTATCTGCTTCAGCTATGTGAGATGCCTGTTCCTCATTCACCTTCCACCGTGTTTGAAAGGTTCCTAATGCCTCCCAGAAGCAGATGCAGGCACTATGCTTCCTAAACAGCCTGTTGAACTATAAGCCAATTAAACTTGCCTTCTTACAAATTACCCAGTCTCAGGTCTTTCTATATAGCAATGCAAGAATGGCCTAATATAGTAGTCCTCTCCCCATTGCTGATTTTTGTCAAAGTTGTCAAAGATGAGGTAGTTATAGGAATGTGGCTTTACTTGTGGGTTCTGTATCCTGTTCCATTTGTCTATGTCATACTGTTTTTGTGCCAGTACAATGTTGTTCTGGTTACTGTAGCTGTGTTGAATAGTTTGAAATCAGTAGTGTGATGCCTCCAGCTTTGTTCTTTTTGTTTAGGATTATTTTGGCTCTTCAGGATATTTTTTGGTTCCATGTGAATTTTTAAAATGTTTTTTCTAGTTCTGTGAAAAATGATATTGATAGTTTGATAGAAATAGCACTAAATCTGGGCTGGGCATGGTGGCTCACGCCTGTAATCCTAGCACTTTGGTAGGCTGAGGCAGGTGGGTCATGAGGTCAGGAGATTGAGACTCTCCTGGCCAACGTGGTAAAACCCTGTCTCTACTAAAATTTAAAAAAAAAATCGCCTGGCATGGTGGTGCAAGCTTCTGGTCCCAGCTACTTGGGAGACTGAGGCAGGGGAATCCCTTGAACTCAGGAGGAGGAGTTTGCAGTGAGCTGAATCACACCACTGCACTCTGGCCTGATGACAGAATGAGACTCCATTTAAAAAAAAAAAAAAGAAATAGCATTGAATCTGTAAATTGCTTTGGGCACTAGGGCCATTGTAACATTACTGATTTTTCCTGTTCATGAGCATGGAATGTTTTTCCATTTGTTTATGTCACCTCTGATATTTTTCATCAGTATTTTCTAATTCTCATTGTAGAGATCTTTCACTTTTTTGGTAAGCTCTATTATTAGGTATTTTGATTCTCTTTTGTGGCTATTCTGAATAGGATTTCATTCTTGATTTGGCTCTTAGCTTGGACATTATTGGTGTATAGAAATGCTACTGCTTTTTGTACACTGATATTTATATCCCAAAAGTTTATTAAAGTAGTTTATCAGTTCTAACAGCTTTCTGGTGGAATCTATGGGGTTTTCCAGGTATAGCATACTACTATCTGCAGAGAGAGGTAGTTTGACTTCCACTATTTCTATTTGGATGCTTTTTATTTTTTTCTCTTGCCCATTGCTGTAGCTAGGATTTCTAATACTGTGTTGAATAAGAGTGGTGAGAGTGGGCATCCTTGTCTTGTTTCAGTTCTCAAGGAGAGTGCTTCCAGCTTTTGCCCATCCAGTATAATGTTGGCTTCGGGTTTGTCATAGAGGGCTCTTACTATTTTGAGGTATGTTCCTTTGATGCGTAATTTTTTTAGGGTTTTTAACATGAAGAGATATTGAATTTTATCAAAGGCTTTCCTGTGTCTATTGAGGGGATCATGGGGTTTTTGTTTTTAATTCTATTTATGTGAGGAATCACATTTATTGATTTCTATGTGTAGAATCAACCTTGCATCCTAGGGATAAAGTCTGTTTGATCATGATAAATTAACTGCTGGATTTGGTTTGCTAGTAATTTGTTGATGATTTTTGTATCTATGTTGATTAGGGATATTGGCATGAAGTTTTCTTTTTTTGTTGTGTCTCTGCCATGTTTGGGTATCAGAATGATGCTGGCTTTACACAGTGGGATAGGGAGGAGTTCCTCCTCAATTTTTTGGAATAATTTTGGTAGGATTGGTAGTCACTCTTCTTTGTACATCTGGTAGAATTCAGCTGTGAATCCATCTTGTCGGGGAATTTTTTTTGTTGTTGTTGTTGGTAGTTTTTATCAGTGATTAAATTTCAGAGCTCATTATTTGTATGTTCAGGATTTCAGTTTTTTTCCTGATTCAATCTTGTGAGGCTTTGTATTTTCAGGAGCTTATCAATTTATTCTAGATTTATTTATTTATTTATTTATTTATTTATTTATTTATTTATTTATTGCTGAGACAGAGTCTCACTCTGTGGCCCAGGCTGGAGTGTGGAGGACAGTGGCATGATCTCCGCTCACTGCAACCTCCAACTACCAGATTCAAGTGATTCTTCTGCCTTAGTCTGAGTACCTGGGACTACAGGCATGCACCACCACACCAGACTAACTTTTGTATTTTTAGTAGAGACGGGTTTTTATCATATGGGCCAGGTGTGTCTTGAACTCTTGACCTCATGATCCACCCACCTCACCCTCCCAAAATGGTGGGATTACAGGCATGAGCCATCACACCCAGTCTTATTTTAGATTTTCAAGTTTGTGTGAATAGAGGTGTTCATAATGATCTCTTAGAATTTTTTGTATTTCTGTGTGGTCAGTTGTAATGTCACCCTTTTCACTTCTGATGGTGTTTATTTGGATCTTCTCTTTTTATTCTAGCCTAGCGATCTATCAATTTTGTTTAGTCTTTCAAAATACCAACTTTTGATTTCATTGATCTTTTGTGTGGATTTTTACATCTCAGTTTTATTCAGTTTAGCTCTAATTTTGGTCATTTCTTTTCTTCGGCTAGCTTTGGGGTTGGTTTGCTTTTGTTTTTTTGAGTTACTCTAGGTGTCAAATTAGGCTGTTAGTTTGTAATCTTTCTAACTTCTTGATGTACGTATTTACTGTTAGAAACCTTCCCCTTATATTGCTTAATCTATGTTCCAAATATTCTGGTATGTTGTGTCTCTGTTTTTATTAGATTCAAAGAATTTTTTTATTTCTGCCTTGATTTCTTTCTTTACCTCATAGTCTTTCAGAAACAGGTTGTTTAGATTCCATGTAGCTGTGTGGTTTTGATAGATATTCTTGGTATTGATTTCTATTTTTATTGTACTGTAATCTGAGTGTGGTTGGTATGATTTTGATTATTTTTTCAATTTGTTGAGACTTGCTTTATGGCTAAGAAATGTAGTCAATCTTAGAGAATGTGCATGTGCAGATGAGAAGAATGTACATTCTGTTGTGTGGAGTATTCTGTTGGTGTGTGTATTAGGTCCAATTAGTCAAATGCTTTTGTTTGAAAATTTTGTATGTTTATCTATTGATTCTTTCTCTACTGTTGTTTTCTTTTCTTTGTATGGCTTGTAATGTTTTGATGAGCTTGGTGAGATCTCGGTTTTCTGAACTGTGAGGTTATCCCTACAGGCTGTCTTTAGGTGACTAGGAAAGGATTGATATTTTGGTTTCCTGAATGCTTTATTCTCAGAAGACTCACAAAACATCACTAGAGGCAAAAGACCTACTTAGCTGGGGAAGTTACCAATTTAAATCACAGTTTCCGTAGATAGCATTCATTCGTATATGTGGCTGTTTCCTATGCAGGCTTTTGAAATGTTCCTAGTTGTTGAAGTGTGAACAACTTCCATAAAGTGCAGAGAAATGAAAATTTTCTTAAAGCCCCATTTGAATTGCGTCTCTAGTAGAATATTACATAGGTTATCATGCCTAGGGATTTGATTTACTTCCCCTCTATGGCACTTTCAGTAAGCACCCCATTATCAAAAGCTCCCTTAATTTCGTTTAATTTGAAAAGCAAAAAGTCACTTACCAAAGCAGCTAATAATTTCATTATGCCTTGTAATACTATTATTATGAATTATATTTGTTAAATTTTTATTTCCCTAGATTCAAAATGCTTTTTAATAGATTAGCAAATGCAGCAATGCCATATAGAGTTCACTGGAATGAAAAATAACTCTGATGTCACCAAAGGGTAAAGAATTACCAGCCCAAAGCCATTCAGTAAAGATGACAGAGACTTGAAGTTGAAATGCTCCAACATTGTCCAGTTAGCACTATACCCTGTGTGTATACATATAAAAATATATGAACACATTTTTAAACACATTAGTTAGAAGCATAGAGCTATATAATACAGACATCCGATCTTACATATAACTCAAGTGCCTTAATGAATTTAAAAGTTTGTGGGAGTTTTTTTGGCAGAAGCTAGGCATAATAAAGATAAACACCAACAAAAATGAAAAACATTTAAAATATGAGCAATTTTGGAGAGCTTATAACTTAATAAAATGTGAAGCATACCTTCTAATAAATGCCTGTGGGTAGATATTTTAAAAGCTTAATCCTTTACTATCCAGCCCTCAGGGTACACACACATCTTAGGTAGCTACACATTGTCACAAAATGCCAAGAGAAAAGACATAGACTTTTCTCACAGTTATAAGAAGCAGAGTATATATCCAGGCTCACTGACAAATAAATCTAAAAGGAGCTATAAACAGTTTTGCTATGAATTTCCCTGTCAAATGAGCGACCAACTTTTAGTCTTTGAGTCAACACAAGCAAAACCTTGGTATTCTGTAGAAGCATCAGCAGAAACCTTGCATGTTTCTGGGACTCCTAATATCTATTTTAAATTTCAGTTCAGCGTTAAGTGACATTTTAATATTTTTCATTCAATTGGCATTAATCGTTGAGAGTCCACCCTGTGCTCAGCACTAATCTAGGGGCTGGGGTTTAGAAGGGTGAACGAAGAACACTTTGTGGTTTATTATATTATGGCTCTCAGTATTATAAAAGTGAAAGATCCTTAAGGAAGGGACCATGTTTTATGTCTCCCATGGAGATTAGCAGGGTGCTAAGCAGGTATTAGATGCTAAAAATTCACTGAGCTTTCTTGAAAATACTAATGGAGGTTGCTGGCCTATAAACAACTAATTTTTATACTCTAAGATACTTTATTTGGTAGCACAAAAATACTAATTCTTACAAATTACGGGATAAGATGCCAATACATTGGCAGGCAACTTTGCCTCTCAGACAGGGTCTGGACTCGTTTGGGCCATCACTCAAGTCTAGTCTTGGGGAAAGTTTTGTTGTTACTCATGTTTCATATTTCCTCCTCGTTCCCATCACATCCCCTTACTGCAAAGTACCCTTGAACCCGTGCTGATCTCGGATTCTGCATGGGCTACCTCTTGCAGGACCCCATGCTGCATGTTTCCTTTTCCCATCAAAGTTTACTGGTCATGTGTCCAGTCCCTTTAAAGTTGCACTATGGAATGACTTTCTAATCTGACTGTCTAATAGCAAAGTCGTGCAAATAAAATTTACTGCAATTCCTTCTTAATGTTTACCCCACCAGACATTCTATTTGAAAGGTAAATAGATTTCCACTGCCAAGGCACACATTTGCACACACACAACTAATTGTCTAACATATGGTTCTATAATACATAATACAGCATATATTTTGAAATATGGCAGCTAATACTTGGAATTTAGAGAATGTAGGCACTAGAGAGTTTGGATTCAGTGGAAGGAGAGAAAATGGAAAATCCATGCCATTATTATTGGTGTTGATATTCTACTATAGCATTCTCAAGTTATGTGGCAACTTAGAAGAAGATAAGTACTGTCTTATCCTAAAATCTAGGGGATTTCATAGAGGTCATAGGTGGCCCACAGTGCTATCGGACTATCTTGTCTGTCTTCTGACACTCTAAAAAACAACATTTAAGTAAAAAAGACAAAATTCCCTTTCTCTGTTTTACCATACAATCAACCTTTGTTCTTAACTGGTTGCTTGTCATCCTTTCTCCTTCTTAGAATATAGTAACAGGTGCTTCAGTGCTTTGGATCTTTAGTTTTTCCCCCAAGTTCTCTACCAAAAGATTGTAGGTATGCACATAGATTTTTGTATATACACTGTGGTAGACATATTATGATTACATAGACACTATACAGAACTGTGAACACTAAAGGTTAAGTAGTCTATAATGAAAGGGATAACAAATGATCTTCAAATAGCTCTATTTGAAAGATGAGTAATGGATAAGCTCTATTTCAAAGATGAGCCTCCCTTTAAAATGGAGGGCTGCTGTACAATTTAATCCTGGAACACAGTAGGAAGGAAATATTAACTACAAAATATACATTTGCATAGAACATAGTCCTAAATAGCCCTCCAATTTCAGCTTTAACATATACAAAGTATTTTTAATTCTTACAACAATCCTGCCATGTAGGTATTATCAGTTCACTTTTAGTGGGGGAAATAGTTGCAGCAATCAGAGAAGTCATTTCTGTATTTTCTGGACTCTTTCAGTTGCACAAAACATAAACCGAATTCAAACTATCTTGAGTGAAAAAGGGTCGGGGAGAATCACCAATTTATACAATCGAAATGTTGATAGGGAGCTCTGGCTTGAAACATGGCTGGACATGGGTAGCCAAAGGGACGTCTTCAGGGCTCTGTGTCTCTCTTCATCCCCTAAAATAAAAAAATATAGGCATGATAGCCATTAGCAGAGAAACATTACATCTCTGGAGTTTACCAACACCAGCATAGAGTATTTTCCCACAAGGCTCTGATTGAAATTGCATGCCCATTCCTGAACCAAGCTCTGTGGCCAGAAAAATGACTGGTCAGGCCTGGGTCTGCTATATACCTCTATGAGAGTGGGAAGATACAAAGTAAGCCCTCTCTGTTACCACATGGGATGATCCCTACCATCTACCTTATACACATGAAAGTATTATCTTTCTAGAGAAAGTGGAAAATGAATTCTAGGCAAGCAAAACCAAGAGATGTCAATTACATTCATCACCCTTAACCTGCAAGCATATTGCAATTTTTTTGGTCATATGTATAAAAGTGTTTCACTTAGCATATGCAAATATTCACATAAAACCTAAAATACATTAACCTTCTGCTCAAGGGACATAGTCTGAATTCTCATATACTTAGAATTTCTGAATATTATGTATCTTTTCCATCAGATTTGAATATGGCTCCTTAAGGCCTAGCAACCTATGGCCAATTGAATAATTTCACCTGGCTTTACAGACATAGAAGGAAAACAGAATAAAGACAAGTGATATCCATTGGGGAAAGACAAAAGGAAGCAACATTCAATAGTTAGCTCTTTATAGCATTGCCCATTCTATTAGTCAGAGATAAGGACTCACTGCCTCAAAGGTAAAGTGATGCCTTCATCAGCTGAGTCACTCCAGGGTACTCACCTGGAGGATCTCTGCTGTCCATGGACTTCCATGGCAATATCTGAGAGAGCCATGAGGGAAGGCAAAGCTTTGGGGGTGGCAGAGCTTCAGGAGAAGCTTGTTGGTATGCTTTTCAGGGCTTAAGCAATCACATCCCGTATGCTAGGCCTGGGACTCCTGTTTCAGTACAGCCCCCTTAACAGCACTTGAACTACCTGGAACACATATACTACTCCTGAATCTCTAGTTGAGTTCTTATCTCATCTCATCCCTGGCCAACAGCACAGTGAAATTTTGTTAACTAGCCCCAGGAGAATTGGACTGACTCTGTAAACTATCTCAATCAGAAAACAGCACCGTAATATCCATGACTACATTTTCTACTCTGCCACTTCCTCCTCTTCCTCTTTCTCCTCCTCCTTTGCAACATTTAATATAACTCCTGAGAGTTGCATGATGTACAAACTAATTATAACATTACAAAAGGATAGCAAAATCTAAACTCTCCTTCCAAAATCCACAATAATGTTTTAGGCATCTGGGAACTGTTCAATTATATTGACTTTGCTCCTGAGAAATGAAACCTGGACTTAGGAGACACCTGCTTTCAAACCGATCAGCCAGGCCATCACTTCCCTATAATCCTGAGCTGCTGGTTCCCAAAAGTGAGTGCCAAGATTTATTTTAATCAGGGCTTCAGTGGTGCATCACACTCCCCCCTCACTGCCACACACACGCGCGCACACACACACACACACACACACACAGACACACACACATATGCATGCACAAAAGGCACAAAAAGCCTGATTTTCATTATTGTAAATAGATACATTTTGTTTTCTTTTCAGAAACTACCATTTCTCAAACCATCACCAAAGTATTTGGCTTGTAAAGCTTGTGTTTTGCCAGGGAGCTAATAGCAGTTCTAATTCTAGTCAACAATGTCTGTTTCATAAACCCAGCATACACATTCCACTCCACATAACCCCTACTTGGAGGCAGGGAGCTGTCTTTATACTTCCAACTCATTTCTGTTACAACTTTTTGAGTTGCTACATTTAGGGTAACTGTTTGGCAGGATTGCAATTTTCCTCATGCACAGTAAGTGAAAACTCTCATTATATATTGCTACATTGGGAGCAACTAAAAATGCTATTTCAGATAAAGAAAAGGAAGACATCTAGCTTTGAGAAACCTTCTCTAAGTGAATTCTCCACAATCACAGTATTTTGGAGTTATCCAGCACTTTTTCCATGCAGGGACAAAGCGTTTCCTGCTGTATCATTTAGTTATACTTACAATATCCCCAAAATGAAAAAACCATGTAAAAATTCTCTCTGTCTTCTTATGGGCTGGTTATGATTAAAATGAAGCAACCATTATTTCAGGTAACCACCACAGACTAGGAAGCAAGGTGCCTTGATTTGAAGAAAGATGGTTTAGGACTGAAGAAAAAAAAAGAGCAAAAGAAATATGGAGGTCAAGGGGGGGAACTAAACACTGACCCTAACCCTAACCTTAACCTTAAGTGAATCTCTATTCTTTTTTTTTTTTTCTTTTCTTTTTGGGACAGACTCTTGTTCTGTCACCAGGCGCCAGGCTGGAGTGTAGTGGTGCAATCTTGGCTCACCGCAACCTCCGCCTCCCAGGTTCAAGCAATTCTGGGACTACAGGCATGCGCCACCATGCCCAGCTAATTTTTGTATTTTTTTAATTGCATTTTAGGTTTTGGGGTACATGTGCAGAACAGGCAAGATAGTTGCATAGGTACACACGTGGCAGTGTATTTTGCTGCCTTCCTCCCCTTCACCCAGATTTGGCATTTCTCCCCATGCTATTCCTCCCCAGCTGCCTCCCCCCACCCGCTGTTCCTCCCCTATTCCCCCCAATGGATCCCAGTGTGTTCCCTTCCCTGTGTCCATGTGTTCTCATTGTTCATCACCTGCCTATGAGTGAGAATATGCGGTATTTCATTTTCTGTTCTTCTGTCAGTTTGCTGAGAATGATGTTCTCCAGTGTCCCTACAAAGGACATGAACTCATCGTTTTTGATGGCTGCATAATATTCCATGGTGTATATGTGCCACATTTTTCCAGTTCAGTCTATCATCGATGGGCATTTGGGTTGGTTCCAGGTCTTTGCTATTGTAAACAGTGCTGCAATGAATATTCGTGTGCATGTGTCCATATAGTAGACTGATTTATAGTCCTTTGGATATATACCCAGTAATGGGATAACTGGGTCAAATGGAATTTCTATTTCTAAGTCCTTGAGGACTCACCACACTGTCTTCCACAATGGTTGAAGTAATTTACACTCCCACCAGCAGTGTAAAAGTGTTCCTATTTCTCCACATCCTCTCTAGCATCTGTTGTCTCCAGATTTTTTAATGATCACCATTCTAACGGGTGTGAGGTGGTATCTAAATGTGGTTTTGATTTGCATCTCTATAATGACTAGGGATGATGAGCATTTTTTCATATGTTTGTTGGCCTCATGTATGTCTTTTGTAAAGTGTCTGTTCATATCCTTTGCCCATTTTTGAATGGGCTTGTCTGTTTTTTTCTTGTAAATCTGTTTGAGTTCTTTGTAAATTCTGGATATCAGCCCTTTGTCAGATGGGTAAACTGCAAAAATTCTTTCCCATTCTGTTGGTT
>JAPYYA010003362.1:0-12953 GCA_028533165.1 Leontopithecus rosalia | reverse complement strand
AAAAAATATATATATATATTTTAAAAGCAAAGACAGTCAATAGAGAAACAATCAAAAAGTAAAGGAGAGAAAGAGTCAGAGACTAGAGACCAATCGACTTGAATTTCTGACTCTCCCTTTCCCAGCTTTGGTCGCTATGAAGTCCAGCTGGACTTTGTTTCCTGCTGGAGTCTGCAAAATTGCTGGCTTTATCTTTACAGTTAATTCCTGTTTTTAATTTGAGTTAATTTGAGTGAGATTTGATTCCTAGCAACTGATCATCTCTGACTAATGGACTTCCGTGTCCCCTACTCTCCTGGGAACTAGATGCTTCAGTTTGGCTCTTTTCTCTCCCGTCAAAGAAGAACGGGATCTGAAAAACTTTCACACTGTCAAATACTGAGTTTGCTGACTCTTCCAGTAACATTTGAGAAGAGCACAACAGTGAGAAGGCCACATGAAACAGTAACGAATAACAATTCATGATACCATTTTTTGGCGTCAGTTGTAATCTATTTCAAGAGGGGCACCAGAACACATTCTATTAACCTCAGTAGCAGATCACTCACTATCCCCTTTTAGATGGCTACTTACCATCACACATAAAGCTTTTCCTTCCTCCCACAATCCATTTACAACATACTATATAAGCTCTTCTGTCCATTGTAAATGCCTTGAAAACGAGGACTGTCTCCATTGTCATTGTATACTCACTGCTCTCACACTGACAGAGACAGCACTCATCTGAATGGATACATGTTCTACATATAATTTTAATGAATATTCCTTCTGCTTCTCTGAGAGTGAATATTTTGAAAACTTCTGGGCTGAATATTCAGATAACACCTCCTCAAAATCCCTCCTTTTCCATTTTGCCACTCCCTCTGCATTTCCATGTGTCCTTGCACTTCTGTAAAACCTCCTAAAACTGAAGAGCATGAGGAAGACAGGAAATTCGTATTAGCTTTTTCTTGGTCTGGGGGAAGAAAAAG
Source organism: Leontopithecus rosalia (assembly GCA_028533165.1). Taxonomy (NCBI): domain Eukaryota; kingdom Metazoa; phylum Chordata; class Mammalia; order Primates; family Cebidae; genus Leontopithecus; species Leontopithecus rosalia. The sequence continues at coordinate 11,982 of JAPYYA010003362.1, read as the reverse complement.
ACTTAGAGGTGTGTCCCAGTCATATTGATCAAGTGTTGATTAAAGAAGCCAGTATCAGCAATTGAAAGGGACTTTCTAATTCAGCCCTACCTCCCACTCCATCTGGGCATCTCCAGCATCAGCCCACAATTTCTCAGACTCCAGTCCATTCCATGCCACTCATCATGCTGACTTTCCGATTAAGACACAGAAGACAGAGAGCACATTTGCATCAATGCAGGCACAGGTGTATAAACCCAGTGGCTCCAAGTGACTACACTGTGCAATGTTTGCTTACTTGGAAAAAGGGCCATTCTCACAGATTCTATTTAAGGCCAATTAGGAAATATTAATAGAAACTCTTGAATCTAGGACTATTCATAAATCTGTTTTAGAAGAATTATTTTCATTCAGGAAGGACAACAGTTTTTGACAGACTGCGATTAATGTTTTATTTCCCTTTTCTATATCATTGAAGGCAAGGGTAGTATTCAGAATACTCAAAAGTCATATACAGAAAGAAAAGAAAATGTTTTTGGCATGCTTGGATCTCTATCATATTATGTTCCTGTCTTTTCTGGTACAATTGTAGGATTTATTTTCTAAACATTCCAATTTTACAGCATGAGTCATTGTTAATGTAGAAACCAACTGAATCATCCATCCATCCATCAATGAATAGTCTAGTCTTCTTTTTTCTTCTATGTGCTTATTATTATACTAAAAAAGATATTAGGAATTCTTCCATTTCAAGCACTTCTCCCTTTCAATTATTTTGTTGGCTTCACAGTAATAAAGCTATCATTAACTTTGTATTGGTTCAGATTTCCATTCAAAACATTGAGTTGGAAACTAAAATCAAGTGTAGTCTTCAGTATCTCAAATCAGATATCTTCTATGCAATTATCATTAGCCCCCTTTCCCATTATGATTATATGGAGATTATATGGGAAAATACAATCAAATATATTGTAATATAGATTACATGGAAAAAAACTGTGAATTAAAAGGAAGATTTGAATTTATTATGCATTATTTCTAAGAGATAACTCAGAGAAATCATTTGTCCTAAACAATAGCTTCTGTCTAAAGCACTATGATACTGACTCCCAGATAGTTCCTAAGAAACTAATTGCTCTTACCAAATTATCCTTTTTTTTTTTTTTGAGACGGAGTTTCACTCTTGTTACCCAGGCTGGAGTGCAATGGCACAATCTCGGCTCACCGCAACCTCCACCTCCTGGGTTCAGGCAATTCTCCTGCCTCAGCTTCCCGAGTAGCTGGGATTACAGGCACACGCCACCATGCCCAGCTAATTTTTTGTATCTTTAGTAGAGACAGTGTTTCACCATGTTGACCAGGATGGTCTCGATCTCTTGACCTCATGATCCACCCGCCTTGGCCTCCCAAAGTGCTGGGATTACAGGTGTGAGCCACTGCACCCGGCCCCAAATTATCCTTTTAATACATCCACGTTATAGACTCATCAACTTGCTATTCATTGAAACGCATGGTCTACCAAAATCATATTTTAACATCATTAGCTTTTAAATACTAGAAGCCATTTCAATGCTTAGAAAAGTCTGGTGAGCATGATTACATTTAGAAACTTTCAGATACAATATATCCAAAATATGTAAGTGCATTAAAAATATAAATATATTTCAGATAGAATGTATCCAAAAATGTAGATATATTGATAGGCTTTGCCACTTTTTTGCAGTTTCACATAATGTCTTTATTTGTAATAACAATAATTGCTGCAAGGATAATCAACCACATTCCCATTCCCCCATCCCTTTAACCCCAGTATTGTATTATACAGTTTTCCATCCAACATGCTGGCAATCTGCAAAGCATCCTGTAAAACATCAGGAGGAGCATCTAGATTTCCTTTCAGGGGCAACACATTCTGGTATTAGGTTGAACCATAAAATTCCCATTTTTGGTCAGGAATGATTGACTACTGGCAGTTTCATATGATGCAAGCTAAATTGCCTTCCTTGGGTTTGAGTTGCAGTCCTGAGAGTCCCTTGTTTGTCTGCTTGGGCCAGTTACATAACTGCTGAGCCTTGTTGTGTAAAATGGTAATAACACCTGCTTTGTAAGATTGATTATTAACTTAACATAGAGGCTTAGCAATGACGTGTAGGAGCACCGTGACTGGAAGCAGTTATTGTTCAAGAAATAGCTAATAATACATTATAATTACCAGTATAAGTAACTTAGAAGAGTTTCCTCACTTTTTCTTTAGCCATTTTTGCATATATGGTGAAGGTAATGATTGCTATGGTAGAGAGAAATGGAAAATATTTGTGAAACAAGCACAATTTTTAAAATCCCAATAATGTTAAAGGCCTTTCATTCCTGTCTTGTATGCTCTCTTATGTCCTAGTAAGGTCACAGATAAAGTTTGACACACACTCGGTGGAGTGTCTAAATAGGAAATGTACTGAAGCAAACCAAGAACAGAGTTAAAAAAAAAAATCAAAGCACTGAGAAAACATTCTGAACTTTTGGCAGGGGAATCGGACTGTTTGAATCCCCATGACTCTTTGAGTTATTAATAGTGATGCATTTGCCATATTTTGAGCAGATATATATTTATGTCACACACTATCAGGGTGTGGAGACTTTCAAGGCTTTATGCCCAGTTAAAAATGTCTTACCTTGGAAGAGAACAGGGCAAGGAGAATGCCATTTTGTCATATGTGCAGCACCTAACACCCTGTGCTCATTAAATGCTATGGGAAAGATAGGCACTACAGCAAGGCCTGGAATGTAGCTCCCATCTGCTCTGCCAGAAGCCATGATGAAGTCACGAGTTGCACAGCAGTAGTAATTCGCAGCTATTTATGACCATTTTAATAGCGAAGGTCTAGATTAGAATGCTGTGTTTACATGCTGTGCAGCAGAATGGTTCCATGAATCATTCCCACAGTAACTTTTGGTCAAACCAATCAGCCAAGTAATGAAAAATGAACCAGTTGTTCTTGAAGTTGTGATTAATAGATCTCTAAGTTAGCCTCTACTTTCCTGATCTTCTTCCATACTGGAGACAGAATTGACTCCTGCCCCATGCCCACAGACTCTCTTCCTCTGTCTTCCCAGCAAGCCACAGCCCTGCTACCCTTTCTGCACCCAAACTCAAAACCCTAAGACATCGGGTAAGTTAAACGAGCTTTGGAAACTGTAGAGCACCTGTGCACATAATTAAGGAGACATTATTTTTACAGATGTTTATTTTCTCATTGTTATTGCTCCATCATGTGACTTCAATTAGTGACCCAGATGACTCATTTGCATCCAGATCAGTAAACTCCTTTCATTTATCCCTTTAAACTGGCTTAAGGTTTTAGTAATTACCACTTTCACACTGCCTGAAGGTCAGACTATTTCCATTTGTTTCGCTAGGCAGTTAATCCCCTCATGAAAGGTGACGGAAAATGAATAATTAAACAGGCCATTTTCATATTTCAGGTAATGAGAAGCCCTAAGATCCCAGAGGATGCCATAAGAGGAAAAGTCAGGAGAGAGTTGAAGACTCTGCCTACTACAAATATGTGAGTTTCTGTCCCCTGGCCTCATGGTAGAAAAGGTCTGGCAAAGGCTCTTCTTCTAAATTGAAACAAAACAAAATGAAAACCTTAGTTATTGGGCTATACTCTGACAGTTAGTAGCTGTGTGACTTGGAGCAAAGCAGCTAATCTTTTGACACTAAAAGTTTGCTCAATTATATAACAGGAATGGTAATGCTAACCACTGTATGAGCATTAAATACATGAATGAGTGACAATACTTACAGTGTCTATCACATGGTAAGAGCTCTGTAATTGTGTTAATTATATTATCATTTTGATTATCACCAAGGCAGGTTATCTGAATGCTGTGGGTATCAGGCCTCAGCCAAACAACCACTTGCAGAGTGTCGAAAAGTTTCCTTTGGTCTACTGGGGCAAGGATTAAGAGTAAATTATGCTTTACCCTGGAGGGGAAAAAACCCAAGTAGCCATACCTCTAGGGTCTTAGGGAATTCGACTTTCACCAAACCTCTTCTAATTACTCTAAAAAGATTTTTTTGAGGGTGGGGGTGGTAGAAGGTAGAAAGCCATAATAGTCAGGACCCAGATGACCACACTTGGTAAGTGAAGGTGAAGCCACCCACAGCAGCATCCACTGGTGCAATCTGAATCCCTGCCTCTAATCCCAGGCCCAACAGCCTCTGCCCCTTCCTCACGTTCTCCAACTCCCAGGAAGCAGGTTCACCTCAGGCTTCCCCAGCCCTGTAGTGTCAGAGATTGGGCAGGGACCTTTTGTATTCTTGACTCCTGTCTCATTTGGCCCTGTTTTAGGGAGAGCTTAAGCTCATGCCGACTAAAAATGGACTCACCCTGCTAAGGAAATCCAAGCCCCTTGGGAAATATCTCTAAGTATCATTTGGTCATTTCTTTTGCTGCTTCAGGCTGTGGACCTTACAAAGCAGAGAGAATGCCCTTCAATATGCAGAGTTCAGGGAAAGCTGCTAAACAGAGTAGGGTGGGAGTCTCGGCTGAGTTTGGAAAGATGACTAGGGTTTGATTGACAGAGTGAACTGCGTGGAGGTGGGAGATGTTTCAAATAAGTGAGGAGGAATGTGCCTAGAACAGGTAATATCCTGAAAGGCTGAAACAAGCTATATAAGGGAGTACAGGTGGCTAGAGCTGCTGAAAGGTCTGAGGGTTAGATCAAGGTGTTGGACTTTATCCTGCATCAATACAGATGGTGAAGGGTGGAAGCAGTGTTTTAGAAAAGAAAAAGTGTGTAGTGCTATGCATGTGGCATTGGTAGAAATGGGCTTGATGGGAGGAAAATTACTTAGCAGACTAGGGCCTGAGGTTATGGGAACCTATGAAAAGGAAAATAAAATGGATGAGGGTGGAGATTTGATTATACACAGAGAGCGTGAAAACTGCTGCTCAAAACTGAGTATTAAAATTTGTTATGTCATCGCTTTACCCAAAATAGTCGATCCTACTTGGATTTTTGTGGGAAATATATTTTGCCCCTTTAAAAAAGATTCTAAAAAGAAGCAGCTTTAATGCTGCTTGTGGAAGGAAAAAGTCACCAGGAGAAAGAGTGAATACAGTGGAAAGTGATGATGGCTTTTAAAAGAACACAGGTGAATTGACGCATATTATGACAAACACAATCTTACAGCAACTTCATTTTCTTGTCAATATTGGGAAATACTTTCTAGATATTCTAATAATGATGCAGTTAGTAGTGTACAATTTTTAATTTAAAAACTTATAACACAATTAGAAAGTTAAGTCTGGAGGAGAACTTAAATATCCTGTCATCATTTTACAGAGGAATTAACAAAACCAGAGAGTAAACAACGCACCCACAGCCACCCAGCAGGTGTGTGAGGAGTCCATTGCCAGAAGGTAAATGCTTTGCTCCCGGCCCAGTGCTCTTTCTCCTTGGCCCCAAGAGTCCACAAAGACCATTTTATTTATTTATTTTTCAAAATGCACATTGTTATCAAAAAAATACTATTTTTATAGCTGAAGTGAAAGAGTTGGTGTTTTCCATTTTCTCTTTTGAAGTCAGGAGCTGTTTTCTAAGATAAATCATTCGCACTTTCCTTTACTACATCATTCTTGTTTGTAGAATTAAATAATTAACCTTGAGGTAATCTTTGTGTTGAGACTCCTTAGCCTAGGGGTGCTAGTTGCCTAGTGGGAAGAAAAGTGAGGGCCTAGGGGAAAGTACAGACTTCTAGGCATTCCCCAGCTCCCTCGGACCCACCCCCTGACCTGGTGTTCAGGATAAGGTGAAGTCACAGAAAAGCATCAGCAAATGCGCCTCTCAATCTGCCTTGCCCCTGATGACTGACATCCCAGGGGCCGGAGTGGAGGCGTCAAACCTCCTCACAGGGTCCCTGGGTGCCCTCTCCTCGGAGGGGGACACCTCCTCACAGGGGACCCATCACCTTTAGTTCTCTGTTACCCCTTCTTCCCACCTCTCTATCTTTTCTGTGAAATGTTTAAAAGTAAAAATAAATTTCTCCTGTCACAGCATGTTCCTTTTCTTTTTCCTCCAACCTTTTTTTTCCTTTCTCAGTCTCTGCATCTCATGCAAGTGAAATCACTTTTCTCCACCTTGGGCAAACACACATTAGGGCCTTGCTTCCTCTGCCACCAGGGCCTGCAGCCTTCCCTTTGTGGCACCTTCTCTCTGAGACCTGTTTCTTTTTGCCTCCTAGTGAACCCACTGTGGACAGGGATGCCCCAATAATGGCAGAGCATTCCTGTGGATGGTCCCCTCCCCCATCTCAGTTACCTGGCCAGGGCTCAGGCCTTGGAAGGCCTCAACTTTTTACTTGGTTAATTAAAAGGATTACTTGGTTAATCCTTGAAACAATTCTTCATGATACCAAGTGCCCTGATTCTTTGTCTAAAGTTAGAGTGTCAACCTTGATATTCGTTGTTGATTCATGTTCGTGAAAGATTCTCCTAAAGTTTGATTGGTGAATGCCTGGGCCAAGCACCATAAGCCTAGGTGCACTGTGCCATATCCATATCAGAGGCTGGGAATCTTGGTGGGGTCAAAGTCCCTCCTGTATCCATGAACCATTGTATTGCCTCTCCCAGCATGTCTATGAGAGAAGGGACAGCATAAACTCTGCCATAGGAGGAGGAAGACTTCTCTCTTCTACTCCATGGGACACAGGGAGGTAGCTGATAGATGGCAGCCCTAAGGGCCCAAATTTAAGAGAGTAAAGTTAGATGAACAAGTTGAGATTGTGACCAGTTTTCGAGAAGAAGCAGAAGGTATAATGCATCAAAGTTAGAGCACTAGAAGGGCCATGGCATGGCCCCTGACACCAACTCGGGCAGAGAGGCCAGACTCCAGCAGGTGGCAGCAGTGGCAGTAGAGGCAGCACAGGGACGAACATGCAGACAGGACTGGCAGTGACTCTGGCAGGAAAGGATGCAGTGCCTCAGAGATGAGAGGATGCCAACTGGGCACTCAGGCTCAGGTGCAGGTGTCACTAGGACTGGGCCTACCTCCCACCCGCTAGCCAGTTCCACAAGGATCTGTTCAGATACAACGTCCCCCTAAGGAGGACATTGGTAGACAAGTAAATACCTCTTCACACTCAAAACCTCTCTCTCTCTCTCTTTTTTTGAGACGGATTTTCGCTCTTGTTGCCCAGGCTGGAGTGCAATGGTGTGATCTCAGCTCACCAGAACCTCTGCCTCCCTGGTTCAAGCAATTCTCCTGCCTCATCCTCCCAAGTAGCTGGAATTACAGGCACCCGTCACCACATCTGGCTAATTTTGTATTTTTACAAAATTAGAAATGGGGTTTCTCCATATTGGTCAGGCTGGTCTTGAACTCCCAACCTCAGGTGATCCACCCCCCCCCCCTTGGCCTCCCAAACTGCTGGGATTACATGCCTGGCCCAAAACTTCTCTTTAACATCCAGGTAAGACTCCTAAACCAGAAAAATCAGGATCTCTATTGCTAATTACATGCTGGGTGTTCTTAGGAAAGACATTTAAACTTTCTGGACTTCAGTTTTCTCATCTGCAAAATAAGGATATAAATAGTAATTATTTTGTAGGATTGCTGTAGGACAAAATGACAATCTGAGCAAGTGAAATGCTATGCCTAGTATCAGTGAGCTCTCAATAAATCATAGATGGGAAGGCCTCTATCCAGGAGGGTAGAACTTGTTGACCTTCAAGATGATAAGGATTTCCAGATAGAGCTGGGTGAGTAAGCATTGCTTTTTCCAGTTGGATAACCCTGAGATCTGCTGCTGGAGTGGGCTCTGGATGTGGGCAGGAGCTTCTCAGGTGCTGATTTAGAAATTGCCAATTTACACTACATAAGGACCTAAAAATACTGGCTCAGTATCTAAATGTGCTATCTAAATGGCAATGACAGTTGATGACAGATGTTCCCCAACAACTTCCTCTCCCAGAATAGTTTGCACCCTACACATTCTAGTTGTTCAGATTCTGTCTGGAAGCAACAAAATTCCCAAATGTACATCAGATTGTGTTTTTCCCCACATCTTCACCAGCCTTGTATAATTATTCCTTTACTTTTTCTTAATTTTTTCTATTACATTGCAATTTAATTTTCATTTTTCTGACCACTAGTGAGACTTAGAATCTTTTCACCTATATATTGGCCCTTTGCATTTTCTATTAGGCTTTCATTACTTGAGTTTTACAATCAAATGGCATCATCTTTAGAATCATTCCAAGCCCAGCATTCATTGCAACCACTCCTATTATTTCATTTTGTTTTCTTCTTTTCTTTAAACTTCATGCCTCTGATTAATCTGTTTAATTTTAATGGCTGGGCACAGCAGCTCACACCTGTACTCCTAGCACTTTGGGAGGCCAAGGCAAAATTATCACTTAAGAGCAACCTGGGCAATATAGTGAGACCCTGTCTCTAGAAATAGTAATAATAATAATAAAAATTTTAGAAATACATGATGCTTCAGGGCACATGCCAGCTTTTGTTTGTTTTCTCTTACCAGAGTCCTCACCATAGATAGAATTCTTTCATCTTTTGGATTAATCATGATTCAGGTCTTGAAATGAAAACTAAAATAAATTTTCCTGTTTGCCTTTAATCTCAAATTGGAATTAGTCTAGATTGAATGAAAATCACCTACTCGATAATACTCTAGTTATGTTTTTGTACTTTCCAAGGAACAGAATTGTAGGCAGAATACTGTAGAACTTTTCAAGAAGATTCAAGTACTAGATTAAGGATGTAAAAGTTCCTGGTTGCATACTGCTGCCAGTCTCCTTGCAAAAGTCTTCACAGGCAAAGCCATCCCTCCTTGTCTCGATCTTACATTGTGCCTGGTGTCTTTAGTTGAGGATTCTGGGAAAAAGAAACTTACAGTGACAATGAGGATATTTGAGATTTTAGGAAGAAAATGGGAAGTTTCTGGAATTTTGGAAATTTTCAAACTTCAAAAACTATAATAGTTGTTTCTAACTCTTTATTTTATTCCATCTCTATAAAATTCCATAAGTGGAAATAATGTGTTTCCTCATATTTATCTCTATTCAGTCTTGCATTTAATACATATTCATTGAAAACTAATTATGTGCCAGTCCTGTGCAATGAGCAAAGGGGATGCAATAAAATTACCTGAAAAATTTTTTAAAAAGCTATTTTAAAAATTTAAAAAAAATCCTTTTAAGAAATGCATTCTAAGGTCAGTTAAATAAGAATCTCTGGGAGTAAGATCTACAGATCAGCACTTTTTAAAAAGTGCCCCAGGTGATTTTCATGCGGAACCACGAATGGAAATCGCTGAACATGATGATCTCTGATATCCTTTAATAAACACCTCTATGATTCTAAAACGTTGAAATTTGGGCAGCATATCAAATTCTTTAGTGATTTTTAAGTTAGTAAAATGGGGATTCTACTTCATGTTCCCACACACTGCAATGGAGGTTAGAATTGGCCTGAGTGGTTGGCTTGAAAGATGTTTGTTAGTGGCCAGAATCATTCATGAATCTTATGCTTTTTCCTCTCCTCCTGTGATGATCATGTCTCTAAATGAAACATTAATATGTGCTTTTGTTGAGCTAAAAACTCGGTGAACTGAAGGGGTGAAATGAATGGACAATTAGGCCTGTAAATCACTAATTCAAAGGACAGCCGGCAATCACTTCTTCTGTCCCCAGTTTGAGGTTAAAAACAAAAATTCTGTGTTTGGAGGTGGTGATCTGAGCTTTTGTCAACAAAGAGGAAAGTGCAATACGGTTATAATAAGACCCACTTCGATAAATAGTTTTTTATGCAATCCGTAGCTATTCAGCCAATCAATTAATTATGAATTGCAAACATATTTCACCCAGGAAGTGTTTGGTAACAGTTTGTGCTTGACAAAGACAATGTGTTCAACAAAGGATCTAGCCCAAATTCACTAACAAAATACAATATTTTTACTGCAAAAGTGACATAGTAGACATTACTGGGGAAGCAAAACCTTTAATACACAAAGATACTCCATAAAGCTTTAATTGCATGGTAAATCCATAAGTGTAAAAGAAACAGCCTCATCTTGAGTTTCAAGTGTGAAATGTTTTGAGAGCCATCTGTGTCACTGTTAAGTAATATAATCAATGAAAGGTATGAGGTTCCCTGAGAAGCTGCTTCGATCATGCAAACATTAGCTTCATTTTTAGATGTAACTAGTGTCTTCTTTCAGGTGGTTGTTGATCAGGTTCTTCTCTGCTGAGTCAATGATAAACACACACAAAGCTTGGTCCAATGTGAAGTTTGATGTCCCAGATTAATGGATGCAGGGAAACATGAGATCATAGCACCAGAGGTTTGATTTCTTCAGTTCAAAAACCATAATGGAGCATGAAAGAATGCTCTAGTGTTCTCTGAAGTTTGATGTATATAACTTCAAATCTCAAAGAGAAATACATTTCTCCTCCCACTGAATTCAATTGCTTTGTAAGTGGTCTGATTTTTTTTAAATTGATTTTTTGTACAACTGAAGAGTCTATCTAACGTTTGTATTGCCTTAATAATAGAAGCCCAGGGATGCTATGACTCTCATGTATCAAGGACCTATGCAAAGCCACAAGGACATGAAGATCAGGATGTCATCACTCTGCCCTAGATGAGCTCACTTTCTAGGGGAACCAACACCTACATGAGAGTGTTGCGGAAGTCTGCCTTTAAATGCTTCAAAATGCATCTGGTATTATTTTATGACAAGAGAAAGATCACCATGGTTTTCACTGATCATCAGAAGAAGTAAACACTTATTAGAGTTTTATGTTTATATTATTTATATATTTTGAAATTGTGGCAGAATACACATAGTACAAAATTTACCATTTTAACCATTCTTATATGTACAGTTAGGGGCCTTAAGTACACTCACTTTGTTGTGCCACCATCACCACCATCTACCCACAGGACTCTTTACATCTTGCAAAACTGAAACTCTAAACACATTAAGAAATAGCTTCCCGTTTCCCCCTACCTTGAACCCCTGGTAATTACCTTGCTATTTTCTGTCTGTGAATTTGGCTCCTCTAGATTCCCCATATAAGTGGAATCATCCTGTGTTTGTTCTTTTGTGGTTGGCTTGTTTCACTTAGCATAATGTCTTCGAGATAAATTTTTTTTAAAGAGCCAATAAATACTTCCAAGTGTCTCATAAGCAACTAGCTCTGCTTGTTCTAGCTGAGGTGCCTCAGTTTACTTACAGATCTTATTAGAAAGTTGCTTCTGGAACGATCCAAGATGGCCGATCGCTAACATCTCGGGATTGCAGCTTGCAGTTAAAGCTCATAGAACTAGAGGATGCCACACTTTCAGACAAATTCTGGTCGCTCAGGAGCAGAAGATTCCCAGTGGAGGAGCCACGCGGGGCAGAAGTTTCACCGGCACCGCGGCATAGCGGTCTCGCTGGCACCTCCGCACGGCAGCTCTCGGAGCTGACTAAGCAGGGCTGGCTCCTCTTCTGACTGAGGTTTGGAGGAGCCGCGGGTTCCCAGCGCTGACTCCTGAGACCGGTGCAGAAGCTGTGCCGGCACCTCGGCGCAGAGTGAACGTGACTGGTTCCCCTTCTGACTGAGGTTTGGAGCTCCGGGAAGGCAGACTCGCCTATTACGGACACAAGAAGGAAGCCAGACAGGAGAAGCCTGGGCAGAAAAACACCATCAGTCTTAACGCCGCTGTTTCTGGCCCTGGGAACTAATACCTTGGACGTCCACTCAAGAGACCTACTGAAAGCTGGTAATTTCAAAGACGACAGGAGGATAAATTTACAATGATGGGAAGAAACCAGCATAAAAAGGCTGAGAATACTCAAAATCAAAACGCCTCTCCCCCTAAAGATGATCACAGTTCCTCATCAACAATGGAACAAGACTTGATGGAGGAAGAGCACATCCCAATAACAGAATCAAACTTCAGGTTATGGATAATAAAAAACTTCCATGAGTT
>JAPYYA010003361.1:0-12954 GCA_028533165.1 Leontopithecus rosalia | reverse complement strand
TGAGATAGAAAATTAACAAGGATATCAAGGACTCGAACTCAGATCCGGAACAAGTAAACTTAATAAATATTTACAGAGCTCTCCACTTCAAATACACAAAATATACATTCTTGTCAATATCACATCACACCTACTCATAGGTTTAACTGAAACATTGATTGGTCATTATTAATACCCTTTTTTTTTCAGAATAAAGCAATATTTTCGTTCACCCTCCCTCTTTCTCTTCCTCTTTCTTCCTCTCCTTTACTCATTTTTTTTCTTTCTTTTCTTCTCTCAAAAAAAGAAAGAAATGAACTTGTAAACCTCTAGATCCAGGTCGGCAATTTCTCTCTCATTGCTTGATTTCCTTCCTTCCCCTCCCTCCCTTCCTCCCTCCCTTCTTCCCTTCCTCCCTTCCTTCCTTCTTTCATCACTTCCTTCCTCCCTCCCTTCCTCCTTTCCTCCCTTCCAGCCTTCCTCCCTTTCTCCCCTCCCCCTCCAAAAAAGAAGTACTAGATCTTCTAAGATCCTAGGGTTAAAGTTTTATCATATCATTCCTTTTGTCTTCAATTCACTTACTTTATTTTTGCAGGTTTCTATGCCTTTAATCCAGACACACATTTTATTTGAAAAGTTATCAACAAGGTAACAAATTTACAAAATATATCTTCAAGGTTTTAAGAGAGCTAAAGATTTCCACTTCTAGAAAACTGACCAGACTTTTTTTTATGTGAAAGTTTACATTATTATTATTTTAAATTATTCTTTAAGTTCTGGGATACATGTGCAGAACATGCAGGTTTGTTACATAGGCATACATATGTCCTGGTGGTTTTCTGCACCCATAAACCTGTCTCTACATTAAGTATTTCTCCTAATGCTGTGTCTTCCCTTGTCCTCCACCCCACAACAGGCCCTGGCATATGATGTTCCTTTTACTATGCTGATATGTTCTCATTGTTCGACTTCCCCTTATGAGAGAGAACAAGTGGTGTTTGGTTTTCTATCTCTGTGTTAGTTTGCTGAGAATGATGGTTTTCAGCTTTATCCAAGTCTCTGTAAAGGACACGAACTCATTCATTTTTACGGCTGCATAGTATTCTATTGTGTATATGTGCCACATTTTCTTTATCCAGTCTATCATTAATGGACATTTGTGTTGGTTCTAAGTCTTTGCTATTATGCATAGTGCTGCAATAAACCTACGTGTCATCTGTCTTTATAGTAGAATAATTTATAATCCTTTGAGTAGATACACAGTAATGAAATTGCTGAGTCTAATGGTATTTCTAGCTCTAGCTCCTTGAGTAATCACCACCCCATCTTCCACAATGGTTGGACTAATTTACACTCCCACTGACAGTATAAGAGCATTTCTTTTTCTCCACAGCCTCTCCAGCATCTGTTGTTTACTGAGTTTTTAATGATCACCATTCCAACTGGCGTGAGATGCTATCTCAATGTGGTTTTGATTTGCATGTGATGATGAGCTTTTTCTCATGATTATTGGCCACATAGTGTCTTCTTTTGAAAAGTATGTGTTTATATGCTTTGCCTACTTTTTAATGGGGTTGTTTTTTACTTGTAAATTTGTTTAAGTTCCTTTTTTTCTCAAGTAAACATTCTCTAGTTTGCCTGTTCACGCTGGTGATAGTTTCTTTCGCTGTGCAGAAGCTCTTTAGTTTAATTAGATTCTATTTGTTAATTTTGGCTTTTCTTGCAATTGCTTTTATTGTTTTAGTCATGAAGTCTTTGCCCATGCCTATATAGTAAATGATATTGCCTAGATTTTCTTCTAGGGTTTTTAAGGTTTTAGGTCTCATGCTTAAATCTGTAATCCATCTTGAGTTAATTTTTGCATAAGGTGTAAGCAATGGTTCAAGTTTCAGTTTTCTGCCTATGGGTAGCCAGTGTTCCCAATGCCATTTGTTAAACATAATTTTTTCCCCATTGCTTGTTTTTGTCAGGTTTGTAGAAGATCAGATGCTGGTAGATGTGTGGTATCATTCCTGAGGCCTTTGTTCTATTCCCTTGGTTTATATATCTTTTGTGGTATCAGTACCATGCTGCTTTGGTTGCTGTAGCCTTGAACTATAGTTTGAGGTCAGATAGCATGATGCCTCCAGACTTGCTCTTTTTGCTTAGGATTGTCTTGGATATACAGGCTCTTTTTTGGTTGCCTATGAAATTTAAAATAGTTTTTTTTCTAATTCTGCAAATAAAGTAAATGCTAGCTTGATGGGAATAGCAATGAATCTATAAATCACTTTGGGCAGTATGACCATTTTCACAATATTGATTCTTTCTATCCATGAGCATGGAATGATTTTCCATTTGTTTGTGCCCTTTCTTATTTCCTTGAGCAGTGGTTTGTAGTTCTCCTTGAAAAGGTCCTTCGCATCACTCATAAGTTGTATTTCTAGGTATTTTATTCTCTTTATAGCAACTGCAAATGGGAGTTCACTCATTATTTGGCTCTCTGTTAGTCTATTATTGGTGTATAGGAATGCTTGTGATTTTTGCACATTGATTTTGTATCATGAGATTTTGCTGAAGTTGCTTATCAGCTTAAGGAGTTTTGAGGCTGAGACAATGAGGTTTTCTAAATATAAAATCATGTCATCTGCAAATACAGACAATTTGTCTTCCTCTTTTCCTATTGGAATACCCTTTATTTCTTTCTCTTGCCTAATTGCCCTGGCCAGAACTTCAATATTGTTGAACAGGAGTGGTTAGAGAAGGCATCCTTGTCTTGTGCCAGTTTTCAAAGGGAATGATTCCAGCTTTTGCTCATTCAGTATGATATGCGCTGTGGGTTTGTCATAAATATCTCTTATTATTTTGAGATACGTTCCATTGATACATGGTTTATTGAGTGTTTTTAGCATGAAGGAGTGTTGAATTTTATCAAAGGCCTTTTCTGCATCTACAGAGATAATCATGTGGATTTTGTCATTGGTTCTGTTTATGTGGTGGATTACGTTTATTGATTTGCATATCTCTAGGTGGATAAACTTTTTAATGTGCTGCTGGATTTTGTTTGCCAGTATTTTATTGAGGATTTTCACGTCGATGTTTATTGGAGATATTGGCCTGGAATTTTCTTTTCTTGTTGTGTCTCTGCCAGATTTTAGTATCAGGATGATGCTGGCCTCATAAAATGAGTTAGGGAGGATTCCCTCTTTTTCTGTTGTTTGGAATAGTTTTAGAGGAATGGTACTAGCTCCTCTTTGTAACTCTGTTAAGATTTGGCTGTGAATCGCCCTTGTCTGGGGATTTTTTGGTTAGTATGCTATTCATTATTGCCTCAATTTCAGAACTTGTTATTGGTCTATTCAGGGATTTGTCTTCTTTCTGGTTTAGTCTTGGGAGGGTGTATGTGTTCAGAAATTTATCATTTTTTTATATTTCCTAGTTTATTTGTAAGAGGTGATTATAGTATTCTCTGACAGTAGCTTCAATTTCTGTGGGATCAGTGGTGGGATCCACTATATCATTTTTTATTGTGACTTTTGGTTTCTTCTCTTTTTTCTTTACCAGTCGGGGTAACGGTTGATCTATTTTGTTAATCTTTTCAAAAAACCAGCTTCTAGATTCATCGATTTTTTGAAGGGTTTTTTGTATCTCTGTCTCTTTCACTTCTGCTCTGATCTTAGTTATTTCTTGTCTCCTGACAGCTTTTGCTCTTGCTTCTCTAGTTCTTTTAATTATGATGTTAGGGGTTAATTTTAGATCTTGCCCATTTTCTCATGTGGGCATTTAATACTATAAATTTTCCTGTAAACAATGCTTTAGCTGTGTCCCAGAGATATGTTGAGTCTTTGCTCTCATTGGTTTTAAACAATTTATTTGTTTCTGCCTTAGTTTTGTTATTTGCCCAGTAGTCATTCCAGAGCAGGTTGTTCAGTTTCCATGTGGTTGTGCAGTTTTGAGTGAATTTCTTAATCCTGAGTTCTAACTTGTTTGCACTGTGGTCTGAGAGACTGTTTGAAATGATTTCCATGCTTTTGCATTTCCCGAGGAGTGCTTTACTTCCAATTACATGGTTGATTTTAGAAAAAGTATGATGTGGTGCTAAGAAGAATGTATATTCTGTTGATTTGGGGTGAAGTGTTCTGTAGATTTCTGTTAGGTAAACTTACTCCAGAGCTGAGTCCACGTCCTGAATATCCTTGTTAATTTTCTATCTCATTGATCTGTCTAATATTGACAATGGTGTGTCAGTTGTCAAGGCTCCCACTATTATTATGTGGGAGTCTAAGTTTCTTTTCAGATCTCTAAGAACTTGCTTTATGAATTTGGGTGTTCCTGTATATATTTGTAGGATAGTTAGCTCTTCTTGTTGCATTGATCCTTTACCATTATGTAAGGGCCTTGTTTGTCCTTTTTGATCTTTGTTGGTTTAAAGTCTGTTTTTATCAGAGACAAGGATTACAACACCTGCTTTTTTTTCCTTTCCATTTGCTTGATAAATATTCCTCCATCCCTTTATTTTGAGCCTATGTGCGTCTTTGACATGATATGAGTCTCCTGAACACATCACACCAATGGATCTTAACTCTCTATCCTATTTACTAGTCTGTGTCTTTTAATTGGGTCATTTAACCTGTTTGCATTTAAGGTTAATATTGTAATTTGTGAATTTGACTCTGTTGTTATGATGCTAGCTGGTTATTTTGCACGTTACTTAATGCAGTTTCTTCATAATGTCGATGGTCTTTACATTTTGGTGTGTTTTTGCAGTGGCTGGTATCAGTTTTCTTTCCATAGTTAGTGCGTATTTCAAGAGCTCTTGTGAGTCAGGCTGGTGGTGACAAAATCCTTCAGCATTTGCTTCTCTGTGAAGGATTTTATTTCTCTTTCACTTATGAAGCTTAGTTTGGCTGTATACGAAATTCTGGGTTGAAAATTCTTTTCTTTAAGAATGTTGAATATTGGTCCCTACTCTCTTCTGGCTTTTAATGTTTCTTCAGAGAGATCTGCTGTGAGTCTGATGGGCTTCACTTTGTGGATAACCTGACCTTTCTCTCTGGTGGCTCTTAACATATTTTCTTCATTTCCACCTCGATGAATCTTACTATCATGTGTCTTCCTCTCTTTTCCAGAAGGAGAAGTTGCTCTTCTTGAGAAGTATCTTTGCGGCATTCTCTGTTCTAAATTTGAGTGTTGGCAGTTCTCCTGGATAAGTTTTGCAACTTGGTTCCATTCTCCCCATCACTTTCAGGCACACCAATCAAACATAGGTTTGGTCTTTTCACATATTTCTTGGAACCTTTGTTTGTTCCTTTTTATTCTTTTTCCGCTAATCTTGTCTTCATGCTTTATTTCATTAAATTGATCTTAAATCTCTGATATCCTTTCTTCTGCTTGATTGATTCAGCTGTTGATACTTGTCTATGATTCACAAAGTTCTCATGCTGTGTCTTTTCAGCTCAATTAGGTCATTTATATTATTCTTTAAACTGGCTATTCTAGTTAGGAGTTCATGTAACTTTTTATCAAGGTCCTTAGCTTCCTTGCATTGGGTTAGAACATGCTCCTTTAGCATGGATTTTGTTATTACCCACCTTCTGAAGCCTGCTTCTGTCAATTCATCAAACTCATTCTCCATCCAGTTTTGTTCCCTTGCTGGTGAGGAGTTGTGATCCTTTGAAGGAGAAGAGGGTTTCTGGGTTTTGGCAATTTCAGCCTTTTTGTGCTGGTATTTCCTCATCTTCATGGATTTATCTGCCTTTGGTCTTTGATATTGGTGACCTTCAGATAGGGTCTTTTTGTGGACATCCTTTTGGCTGATGTTGTTGCTATTCCTTTCTGTCTGTTAGTTTTCCTTCTAACAGTCAGGCCCCTCTGCTGCAGTTCTGGTGGAGCTTGCTGGAGGTCCACCCCAGACCCTGTTTTCCTGGGTATCACCAGCAGAGGCTGTAGAATAGCAAAGATTGCTACCTGCACTTTCCTCTGGAAGCTTTGTCCCAGAGGGGCATCTGCCAGATGACAGCTGGAGCTCTCCTGTATGAGGTGTTTGTTGACCCCTACTAGGAGGTGTCTCCTAGTCAGCAGGCATGGGGATCAGGGACTCACTTGAGGAGGCAGTCTGTTCCTCAGCAGGGCTTGAGCACTGTGCCGGGAGACCCACTGCTCTCTTCAGAACTGGCAGGAAGGAAGGTTTAAGTTTGTTGAAGCTGCACCCACAACAGCTCTTCCCCCAGGTGCTCTGTTCCATGGAGATCGGAGTTGTATATATAATCCCCTAACTGGGGCTGCTGCCTTTCTTTTAGAGATGGCCTGCCCAGAGAGGAGGAATCTAGAGAGGCAGTCTGGCTACAGTGGCTTTGCTGGGCTATGGTGGGCTCTGCCCAGTCTGAACTTCCCGGTGATGTTATGTACACTGTGAGGGGAAAACAGTCTACTCAAGTCAGTAATGGCAGTCCCCCTCCCCACACCAAGCTCAAGCATCCCAGGTCGACTTCAGATTGCTTTGGTGGTGGCAAGAATTACAACCCAGTGGATCTTAGCTTCTTAGGCTCCATTGGGGTAGGATCCACAGAGCTCAACCACGTGGCACCCTGGCATCAGCCTGCTTTCCAGGGGAGTCAATGGTTCAATCTCACTGCCATTCCAGGCACCATCAGGGTATGGGGAAAAAAAAAAAAACTCCTGTAGCTAGCTTGGTGTCTGCCCAAATGGCCACCTCGTGTTGTATTTGAAACCCAAGGCCCTGGTGATGTAGGGGCTGAGAGAATCTCTTGGTCTGTGGGTTGCAAAGACTGTGTGAAAACTGCAGTATCTCGGACAGAGTGCACCATCAGTCCCTCTTGGCACAGACCCTCATGGCTTCCCTTGGCTAAGGGAGGGAGTCTCCGACCTCTTGTGCTTCCCAGGTGAGGCAGTGCCCCACCCTACTTCTGCTTGCCCTCTGTGGGCTACATTCACTGTCTCACCGGTCCCAAAGAGATGAATTAGGTAGCTCAGTTGGAAATGCAAAAATCACCTGCCTTCTGCATTGGTCTTGCTGGGAGCTGCCAATCAGAGATGTTCATATTCAGCCATCTTGCTCCCCCACTTTTTTTTTCCAAACAGAGCCTTCACTGCATTTTCCTGAGCCCCAAAGTGTTCACACAATTCTGTGCCCCCAGTCTCTTCTATGAGATTTCTGCCTAGGGCAGAAGTTTGTGCATAATGAGACCAAAGGGCCTTTGAATCAAAGCCTTTGCCTTATTCACACATCTAGAAATACTTCCAGCATATCAGGTCATGAATGGCTTCTTGTGTCTTCAATAGTTCATAAAATCAGCTTCTTCCTGTTTTTCTTATTGCTTAGCATTTCAGTCAAACACTTAAAGATGTCCTCTGGGATCTTCCATTTCCTCAGTAGATTGCCTTGAAAAGATGATAGTTGAAAGTTTCAGCTTTGATGAAGTTAACTATTTGTACAGCATTGAACACACTGCTTTGGGGATTTGGGGCACAGCTCTTATCAACTCATGCAGGCATTTACAGAAGGCAAAGATTTGCTATGAGATATGAGGCATCTTGCTTTGTCAAAGTGGCAAAACTAGGTGTCAAGTGAAAGCATATGATTAATTAATAAGCAAAATTAATGCATTAATAATTTATTAATGTAAGCTTGATATTCTGCTTAGCAAAATAAATTTTTCTGGATTGGAAGATATTAATGTATTTGAACTTTACAAAATATAAGAATTTGTCTTTGATATCATTTGAGTTTATTCATAAAATGAAATGCAGGAGTTGGTCCACTACCCTCATCAGCCTTTCCTCTAGGTTGTAACTTGGAGGGAGGTGATAGTGCTGTCATTTCTTCTGTGACCTGCAGCAAAAATTTTGCAGAAATGTCAGTGACACCATAGCTCATTTCATCATTTGACTGAGGCACCACTTTCTTAGATCACACATTAATTTCTTTAATAAATATTTGCTGAGTGTTTAACAGGTTCTAGAGACTGGTGATATAATGGTGGGAAAAGGAAGTGTGAAGAGCCACATAGAGCAAAATGTACATTATGAAAAAGAAAGAGAGTGAGAAACCAAACCTTAATATGATGTCAAGTGGTATACAGTGCAGTGAAGAAGAATTTAGTTGAGCAAGAAGGACAGTAAAAGAGAGGCAGTACAATTTGTCATTTCTGATAGCTTCATTTATTTGCTTTGCCCCAAGACATAATGAATTTTAACTCTTCTAGAACATGTGGCTACACAAATAATTCTTAAATTATGTGCAATTTGTTTTGTTTGGAAACAGGAAAGGCAGCTTTTTCAGATACTTCCTAAAAAGATTGGGATAGGAGAAAACGTAGGTTCTGATAATATAGTAAGAATTACAATCTGACTGTGCTACTCACAAAACTACATGAATCATCCAGTATGTCTGCAGGAGGCATGAATATAAGGCGTTTTCACAGCCAATGTTGCTTCATGCTAGAAGCCAAGAGCTTTGCCACAACAGAGGCACCAATTCTTCTCTACTAAGCACAAAAGACAATGAAAGATACACATACATTATCATACTTTCCTCAAACTCTGACATAGGGTCTACCCTAAAGTAATAGACATAATTGTGACAGAGAACATCTCCTCATGTGGGAAAGAGTTCATTTTAGGGGCTTCCCTAACCTCTTTGACTGAATTGATGAAAATTTCATCAAACCTATTTTGATCATTCTTGTTATAAGTTCCTTTTTCAAAAATTTCTAGAATTGCCAGTATCAAAGTTATATTTCTCCTTCCAAGTATGTGTTCTCTAATAATGCCTTCAGTAACACTATTCTCTGCTTTTGTGCTTTTCTAAGTATAAGAAATTCTATATGAAGGAACATACACTACATCCAGCACTATAGTAGGCAATGAAAGAAGAGGGTGAAATGAAATGCCTATCTGATAGAGATCAGCAAGGTTCTGGAAGAGATTGCAGGTACAGATGTATTTCTGTGGCTGTTTGGAGAAAAATGCAATCTGCTAGAAATGAACATAGCAAGTTGTTAACCTGATACCTCAGATGGGGATTGTATTAGTTGGTTCTCACACCGCTGTAAGGACATGCCCAAGACTGGGTAATTTATAAAGAAAAGCAGGTTTAATTGACTCACAGTTCCACATGGCTTGGGAGGCCTCAGGAATCTCACGTTCTTGGTGAAAGGCTCTTCTTCACATGGTGGCAGGAGAAAGAATGAGTGCTGAGTGAAGGGGAGAAAAGCCTCTTATAAAACCATCTGATCTAGTGACAACTCACTCACTGTCATGAGAACAGCATGGTGAGGACCACCCTTGTGATCCAATCACCTCCCACAAGGTCCTTCCCCCAACACATGGGGCTTACGATTTAAGATGAGATTTGGGTAGAGACACACAGTCGGGTCACATCAGGAATGAAGAATAAAATTAGCTTTTCCTTTATATTTTATACATGTGTGTGTATTATTTCATCTGTACAACAAACATGCATTAGTTCAATTTAAAAATGCCCAAAGGAACAATTTTTAAAGAAATAAATAGAATTGGAAACATCAAGAACTAGAAAATGCATAGAACCATGGGCTCAATTCATAATAAAATAAGACAATGATAAAGTACAGTTACAAATATAAAAATATAACCAATAATTGCTCCATTGGAAGACAAATGTAGCCTACATGTGAAAATCCTTATAAAAATCCCAAAAAAGGGAGAGTTTTAAAACTTCAAACATATATGAATGTGTTTTTTATTAAAGTAGTGGTTTTTCTTTGCTATATTATATATAATTTTAGGTATAAAAATAATTTTGGACGTATATGTTAAGAATATAAGCAAAATAGAAAATTTATTGTATAATGAACAGGAAAGACATCAAATCAGTAGTATGTTCGGCAGATACTATGGAGTCAGAAAGATAGAAAAATAGAAGGAGTATGATACAAGAGTATGAAATAATGTGAATAATTTAAGCCATAAAAACACAAGTATTCAAACATTCTAAAGACCAAATAAGAAGAATAATAGTAATACAGTGCTTCCCTTGAATTAAGCACTATTCTAAGAACTTTAAGTTATTTAATCTCCAACTTTAGTTAAACGAATGTCAGCAGAAATTTCTGTCAGCCCCTTGGGACCATGTTACAGAATTCACTCTTTTTTAGTCTTACCAGGGTGGACCACTCCATCTTAAGAAACCAGTAGGAGAAGAACAAATTAAAGCCAAAACAACTGAAGAAAGGAAATAATAAAGATGAGAACTGAATTCAATTATATTGAAACAGAAGAGCAACAGAGACCATTATTGAAATGAAAACCTGGGTATTTGATGGCCCTCTAGCTAGACTGATCAGAATGAAAGAGAAGAGCCATAAATTACCAGTAGCAGAAATAAAAGAGAGAAAGTTTTGACAAACTGTACAGATATTAAAATGATAATGACAGTATTATATCCAACATAGTACATACGAATTTACCAACTTAGATCAAATGGACAAATTATATGAAAGATACAAAGTACCAAACGCATTCAAAAAGAAATAGACAAACTGCAGTCACATATCCTTTGAAGAAATTTAATTTGCAATTAAAAAATTTCCAACAAGGGAACTCCAGGGCCAGATGGCTTCATTGGAAAATTCTACCATTTGTCCATTGGCTTTCAATCTTCCTTGGTCCAGAAAAGTTCCATAAAGAGCTGAATCCCTTGAACTTGTATGTTTAGGTCTGTGTCAAAAATGGATGAAGTTTCACAGAGGGACATGTTATACATTATATACATACATATATATATATATATATATATATATATATATCACATGTATATGTAATAGAGAGAGATGCATATATCTACATTTATATATGATATTTTATATAATATATCTACATTTTATCTGATATTTTATATAACTATATGCATTGTTATATATACACACATATATACATATTAATATATTAGATATGCTCTGGGGTCTTTTTTTTTGCAATCAAATTACATCACTAAGATTCATACTTTTTTTTTGCTTTGAGATTAAGCATCACTCTGTGTCCCAGGCTGGAATGTAGTGGCATGATCATGGCTCACTGCAACCTCTGCCTCCCGTGTTCAAGTGATTCTCCTGCCTCAGCCTCCTGAGTAGCTGGAATTACAGGCGTGCCCCACCATGCTTGGCTAATTTTTGTATTATTGGTTTTTTTTTTTGTAGAGATGGGATTTCACGATGTTGGCCAGGCTGGCCTCGAGCTCCTGACCCTAAGTGATCTTCCCATCTTGGCTTCCGAAAGTGCTGGGATTACAGGCATGAGCCACCGTTCCTGGCCCACTTCACACATATTTTTGCATGTAATTGCATGAGTTTATCTACACCATGGTCTAGTTGTACATTGCAAGACACCATTATCCATTCTTCTGTAACTGAGCATTTCAGTTATTTCCAGTTGCTGCTGTTGCGTAAGTGTTACTCTGAATGTCCACGTGAATATTTCTTTGTCTTCATGTGAAAAGTTTCCCTAGAAACTAGAAACAATGTGGATTCACAAGATAGTGGAAAGCTGGAACTTTGCCAGCGACTCCAGGTCCAGGCAACACTGCAAGAAGCTGGAAATCATATATCTGAGCTCACCAACTCTACAGAATAACCATGTTGTTGTAACATTATAAAGTTTCTTTTGTAGCAACAGAGAATAAAACTGGAAATAATACTATTTCTGGAACTCCTGTAAAATAAATATTAGAGTTACCTAAATTATTTTCTAAAATTTATGCAACATCTATTAATTACGTTTAAAATGAAGAAGATATCTCTGCAAAAAGTTCTTTTGAGATTTAGCTAATAGAGTGCTCAGAAGTAAACTTAAAGTCTTGATTAGTTTCATAATTAAACCAAAAAATTAAGTTAAATTAAATGGACTAACATTTCTAGTGAATAATATATTAAACTCTAAGAAATCATAGGATAGATTTAATGACATGAGCTGTAGAAAAGTGAAGTAGAATACAAATAACACTGGTAAATCCCTCATATGGTCTATATGTATACAGTGATAATTCCAAGAGCTGAAGAGTAATCTGATTATCTTCAATATTCCTTCCTGATTAAAACAAACAAAAAAATCAAGTAAATGAAGATCACTCGGGATACTCAAAGTAGAAAATTCTTTAACATAAATCACCTCTATCAATGCAAATAATTACAATCTCACAAAATAGCTTAATTAGAACAATTTTATGAAAATAAAAATAAATCTCTTTGGCACATCATTTTTAAAAGTTTTTAAAAAATATGTATAAAATATGCAGTAAAAATGAAGTAGTTTCCTATAAAGATAAGAAGTACGTGTAAGTATCTTCAGACTCTGTGATTCCAGTTGATAAACTACAGAAAAATGACTAAACATAATTTAAAATAGTGTGACATTTAAACAGATCATAATCGTATAAAATCAAGAGCATTCTTTAATATAGAATATTATAATGTATACATCTACAATGGTGACTAGCACTCTGTTTGCAATGGCCACAGAAGTAGAAATATCTGTAAAAATATTTTTAAAATGCAGGGAATGCACACGAAGACAATGTCAAATCTTATCTGAAGGCCGAGTGTATTTTAAATAAACAGGCATGACATGCTTTGAAATATTTAAGACATGCCTTAAAATGTTATTTTAATTTTTTTTTCTTTTTAAACTTAAGATTTAATGCATCCAGAGAAAAGTATAACCCTTTTTACTGATGTCTATTCAAATGTGATCATACTAGAGAAGCATAAAATAAAGGGACAGAAAACCACGTGTGAAACCAATGATCAAGAACTCCTGGCTCTATAATAATTATCAGAAAGCATGTTACTGATATAAAAAGTTACAATCGATGAAGAGAAGATATTAGTGAAACAAAACACATTAATAAGCCAACTTTTCTAATTCAATTTGTGAAAAAAAACCATAAACAAACCTAGAATCATGTTTCAAAAAGTGTTAAATTGGTGATAAAACACGATA
>JAPYYA010003360.1:0-12954 GCA_028533165.1 Leontopithecus rosalia | reverse complement strand
ACTCAAGCGTCTGTATTACTCCGTCTTCTAATTGCAGTTATTTTATTATTTATAACTTAAGTTCAGATACTTTCATGTAGGCAGCTTGATATTTATGTGTTTGTTACTGAATTTTAATCTACTACCAAAAAGAAGTTAGTCCACTCCCAAGGGCAAGAACATCAAATGCTTCAAGCAGTGCTACCCAAGCCTGCAGTTAGTGAGAGGGCTCACTAATGAGCATGAGGAATGCTGGAAGTAAGATTCGCTGGTGGGATGAGTAGTGTGCTCACATACAGCTGGCCAGAAAAACGGACAGCCAGAAAAACAGACAGTTCTTTGCTTCAACAAGGTATAAGAATCTGGTAAGCAGGGCCAGGCACGGTGGCTCACGCCTCTAATCCCAGCACTTTGGGAGGCCAATGCAGGTGGATCACCTGAGATAGGGAGTTTCAGATCAGCCTGACCAACATGGAGAAACCCCGTCTCTACTGAAAATACAAAATTAATCAGGTGTGGTGGTGCATGCCTGTAATCCCAGCTATTCAGGAGGCTAAAGCAGGAGAACTGCTTGAACCTGGGAGGCGGAGGTTGCAGTGAGCTGAGATTGTGCTACTGTACTCCAGCCTGGGCAACAAGAGCAAAACTCTGTCTCAATTAAAAAAAAAAATCTGACCGGGTGTGGTGGCAGGTACCTGTAAGCCCAGCAGTCTCAGAATTTGGGACTAATGCCTGAGGTCTGGAATCCAGCAGCCCCAGCTAATGGCAGATTTGGTGTGCTGATATAACAAAGGTCAGCAGATCCTGCTCTCAGGGCATTGCGGTGTTTGCCTCCCAGTGAACCTGTCATGCAAGTTGGCTGTCGGGATGTCAGAATTACTGTAGGGCAGGAACTTGGGCACACAGTACGGGTTGTATGTTTGGCCAGCTTGCTGATAGCTGTGTGTGTGTGGCAGAATTCAGTCTGAGATTCACCTTCCTAGTGACTTATTGCTGGGGAGGGGACATAGTGCCCACTCACCCATAATCTCAGTTTCCCACTATTTGCTGTGAAGACCCTGACAGTCTTGAATGGCTGAATTGGCTCCAGCCAGTTCAAAGCAGCATGATCTGTGTGTGTGAACGAGAGCCCTCCCAGGCTGTGCAGACGGCCAGCACACAGGTGGGTCTCCTTCACCCATCCACACCTCCTCATTACACAGCGACGCTTCAACTTCTGAGCCTCCTGAATAGTAATAAAGCATTGAAGTAACCAAGTCTGCTGCTGTTGAACTGTGACCTCCTAATTCAGCCTTTGGCGCCTAAGCTCGCCACAGTGGGAGTGCTTCACTTCGGAAGGCACAACCAGCCACGCTTTATGTAATCTGCACCATCCTAGAAAATCCTCGGCTATCCTTGTCCAGGAAGACAGGTGGTCGCATGTAGACTTGCTTTCGTCCTGTGGTGAGTGGCTGTTCTGACTTGCTACCTCTGTGGAATGCGGATATATTCCCAGTTGGGACACGTATTATTCTGGGTCACTAGAACGTGCCTCGAAGTGTTAATGCATCCAGCTTAAAATAGGAAATTGCATTAAGCAGATCACTTCATGTGTTATTTTGACCTGGGAAGTGCGTTAGAGGGGAATGAGGATGAGCCTTTGTGATTCAGTGTGTGCAGCGCTGATATGATGGTATATGACACCCAAACAAGGGTGGATTTGGTGAGACATCGCACAGTGAACCCCCGCAGTAATTTGGAGAAGGTTGCACAGAGCTCTGTGATTCACTTGGGTGCATGGCAGGGTGGCGCCCACATATTTCTCAAGTTAGCGCCTGTAGAGATGGTTCTGGCTCATCTCTCACTGAGTAATCGTTGAGTGTGTAGAAGGCGTTTGGCAGATTGGTAATGAGACTTTTCTCCTCTAAGAGCCTGGCCTTTATAAAAGGGAAAAATTAGAGAAACTTAGAGTTGCTGAAAATATGTGAAGAGTAGCCACTCTGAACAAAAGTCAGAAAATAAGCAGTAATGACAAGAATAATCCAGGATTTTCCTATTGAGTTAGAAAGTGACCCTGTGAAAGGAAATTTCTTTCCAGAGAAGAGATTGATCAGATGTTAAATAATAAGAATAATCGGCCAAGTGCAGTGGCTCATGCCTGTAATCCCAGCACTTTGGGAGGCTGAGGCAAGCAGATCACGAGGTCAGAAGTTCAAGACCAGCCTGGACAAAATGATGAAACCCCGTCTCTACTAAAAATATAAAAATTAGCTGGGCGTGGTGACGTGCACCTGTAATCCCAGCTACTCAGGAGGCTGAGGCAGGAGAATCACTTGAACTTGGGAGGCGGAGGTTGCAGTGAGCCAATATTGCACCACTACACTCCAGCCTAGGGGACAGAGTGAGACTCTGTCTCAAAATAAGAATAAGAATAAGAATCATTTTCCAGCAGATACATTGGTATAAGAGACAGTTATTGCCAGTTTACAATTTCCACTGAAGAAAGGTTTAAGGTACTGGTTTCAATTTATAGAAGAGAAGATTTTTTTTTTTTTTTTTTTGAGACAGAGTCTCGCTCTGTCGCCCAGGCAGAAGTACAAAGGTGCAATCTTGGCTCACTGCAATCTCTGCCCCCTGGGTTCAAGCGATTCTTCTGCCTCAGCCTCCCAGGTAGCTGGGATTACAGGCATGCACCACCACGCCCTGCTAATTTTTGTATTTTTAGTAGAGACAGGGTTTCACCATGTTGGTCAATCTGGTCTTGAACTTCTGACCTTAGGTGATTCACTTGCCTTGGCCTCACAGAGTGCTTGGATTACAGGTGTGAGCCCCATGCCTGGCCCTAGAAAAGAAGAGTTAAATTATACATTAAAAAGAATGTCCAAACAGCAAGGACCATGAACTATTAGCTGGGAAATTGCTAGGGTCTTGACCCTTAAGAAAGGGTGTTGTCTCACGTCTGTAATCCCAGCACTTTGGGAGGCAAGGTGGGCGGATCACAAGGTCAGGAGTTCGAGACCAGCCTTATCAATACAGTGAGACCCCATCTCTACTAAAAATACAAAAATTAGCTGGGCGTGGTGGCATGCACCTGTAGTCCCAGCTATTCGGGAGGCTGAGGCAGAAGAATCGCTTGAACCCGGGAGGCAGAGGTTGCAGTTGCAGTGAGCTGAGATTGTGCCACTGCATTCCAGCCTGGGAGACAGAGCAAGATACCATCTCAAAAAAAAAAAAAAGGTGTCGTCTAGTCTGGCATGTATGTGTAAGCCTGCATGGAGGCAGAGGTTGCGCTAAGGAACTGTCCCCTCCGTCATCCCAGCAGCCCTGAAGTCATATTTGTTAATAGCTCTTCAGGTAGGGCGAGGGAGAAGAGGCTGGTCACATAGAAGCCTTTCCAAAACACAGCTTCCCCTTCTGTAAATGTTCTCAGGGAGGAAGAGAGCCTGAAGAAGCTCCCCTATGATTTTGCTCTGCCTTCTCGATTGAAAACTGCTGCTCTGCGCTCTTGGGCTTTGGCAATGGCATCTAAGCCACTGAGTCCTGCAGTGTGTACAGTGTATCCAAACATCTGTGCTGGGAGTGTCCTGAGTTGTAGCACAGAGGCAGTGGACACAGGAAGCCCCTTTTCTCCCATGTTGGAGCAGCAACTGATTGATGAAGCTGTGAAGTCCACACATGCTGGACGCACTTCTCCCCCATGGCTACCCCCAGCTCCAGCTTGCAAAAGAGCCTGCTTTGGGAAGGCTTTGTTCCAGAACCTTCTGGCTGTGCCTGGTTCCATCCTGAGACCTTGTGTCTTAAACATGTTGCAGAACACACACATACCAGTATATTCTCCAAAAGTTGAAGAGCATTTGGTTTAGGTATTTATTTCCCTGGGTACAGGACAAGCTAGGGGGCTGATGTGGCAAGAATGCTTGTCTTGTGCAATGTTGACCGACAGGCCAGCAGGACATTTGTCTCACCAACAAGGGCCTGGCTGGACTGGCCATTGAGGATGAACATATGCGGCTTTGACTCCCACGTGTCAAAGATACACATGAAAGTGCGGGGCGCGGTGGCTCAAGCCTGTAATCCCAGCACTTTGGGAGGCCGAGGCAGGTGGATCATGAGGTCCAGAGTTTGAGACCACCCTGGCCAACATGGTGAAACCCTATCTCTACCAAAAATACAAAAATTCGCCAGGCGTGGTGGCTACTCGGGATGCTGAGGCAGGAGAATTGCTTGAACCCGAGAGGTGGAGGTTGCAGTGAGCCGAGATCACACCATTGTACTCTAGCTCTGGGTGACAGAGCAAGACTCCATCTTGGAAAAAAAAAAAAAAGAAAAAATTGTTTGAAAATTGATCTCTTCTTAGGTGAAAATACTATTACAGTCAGTAATGTTTGAAGAGGTTTTAAAAAGTCTGCATTAAAAACAATTTGCTGCAGATATCGACGAATGTTCAGAACAGCCCTCAGCGTGTGGGAGCAACGCAGTCTGTAACAACCACCCCGGAACCTTCCGCTGCGAGTGTGTGGAGGGCTACCAGTTTTCAGACGAGGGAAAGTGTGTGGGTAAGTTCTCCAGGGAACTCTCCACGGCATTATTCACATGGTACGCATTCGCTCTTGTGCAAAAGGTCTGGTCCCAGGTAGAATGAGTCTGGCCAACGTTGGAAGGTGCAGGGAAGGACAGTTTACAAAGATGAATCAGACTCAGCCCCTGCCTTGAGTACAAGGAGTCAGCAGCATTATTGCCTACAGCAGTAATACCATCGCCTCACCTGTTGCAAGCTTCTGCATTACACCTGCTTCTTATACACTTCTTTTCACCATTTTCATTAGGCTTTTAATAACTATAAAGGTATTAGACATGTTTCTCCCAGTAATTAGTAGCTTTGGGATTCGTATGGAAGGACCACTTCTAGGTTCCTTTGTTTCGTTACTTATCTTAGATTGAATTCTACCTGAGTTACATCTAAAATTCCAATTGGGGTCATTCTATTTATGGATTTTAATTTTACCAGCCATGAGCAGCAGCATAACTTCTTATCCTTGTTGAGATAATTGCAGCTTTTAGGCTAATGATGCTCTTGTTGAATGATGATTTTGGTGCTGCTGCTGATGGGCCAGCCACACACAGCCAGGCTGTTTGTATTCTTCCTCTTTCCTGCTGCTGCACTTTGACCTGGTCATTCAAGATTCTTGAACGGCCAGGGACAGCGTGTTTCCGGGTCTGGAGCGCGACACGTCAAACAGGCGTCTGAACTCAACATGTCTTCCCAACTTAAAACAGACTCCTCTTGTTTCATGTCAGCAAACCATCTTCTTGCCTCTTCCTCACTGTCCACTAAACCCTAGAATGTTTTCTTTTTGCTCTGTCTCAAAGCTTGGGTAAGGCTGCCAAGGTCCGGGGGTGAGGTGGTGTCCTGAGGATGGGAGGGAACAGGCAGTTCTCATATTTTGAGTGTGACCCAAACATCTGTGAGCTCAGGGAGGCCAGTCCCCTTTGCACAGAGTTGAGATTTTCACTCTGCTGAAGTTAACTTCTTTTTTTTTTTCCCTCTGTAGAGAACATCAGTTTCTGTGTATTTGGCCTGATTTCTTTCTCTGCTTTTTGAGGTTAAGGAGATTGGAAAGTTTAATTTTAATGGCCATACCGTGTACATTACACTTCAACTCAAGCCTGGGTAATGGAGCATGGTGACCTGGGTTTCTGGATCCAATCATTCCTGACGTCCACACTCGCTGAAGGGGCAGGGTGGGGTGCAAGGCAGGAGCTGTGCGAATGTCTGTTTCAGGCATTTACTTTTCAGGAAGGCAACCTCTCTGGGCCTCAGTTCCTCTTCTGTAAAATGAGGTAGTAAGACTGGATCATTGGTTTCCTGGGACCCATGGAGCTCTTGGAGGTGCCTCAGGAGCTGCCAAGGGGGACACAGGCAAGCTGTGGGTAGGCACTTGTCCTCTCCCCTGACCTCTAGCCTTCCTTTTTTTTTTTTTTTTTTGAGATGGAGTTTTGCTCTTGTTGCCCAGGCTAGAGTGCAATGGGTGCAATCTCAGCTCACTGTAACCTCCGCCTCTTGGATTCAAGTGATTCTTCTGTCTCAGCCTGCTGAATAGCTGGGATTATAGGTGGCCACCACAGCACCCAGCTAATTTTTGTATTTTTAATAGAGTAGGGGTTTCACCATGTTGGCCAGGCTGGTCTCGAACTCCTAACCTCAAGTGATCCACCCACTTCGGCCTCCCAAAGGGCTGGGATTACAGGCATGAGCCAACACACTGTCTTCCTATTTTTTAATATGTAAAATTCTCAGCAGGATTTTTGTCTCAATAAAGGATTCCATTGCTCAGAAACAAGTGTGACCACTACCAGATGACAGTTCTGTTCCACCAAGACCTGGCCTCCTGAGGTTTCTTGATTCTCCCACTGCCTGTAGGACTCCAGGCAATTCCATCCTGCTTGGCTCTTCACCCCTTTAAAAAGATGTTTATTTTTTAAATGACACATAATAATTGTACATACTCATGGGACACACAGTGATGTGTTAATGCATATAATGTACAGTGATCACACCAGGGTAATTAGCATATCCATCATCTCAAACATTTATCATTTCTTTGTGTCGGGAACATTCAGTATGCTCCTTCTAGCTATTGGAAACTATATGATATTTAAATATTTTTGTTAACTATAGTCATCCTACAGTGGTATAGAACACTAGAACCTACTGCTTTTGAACGGTAATTTTGTAGTCTTTAATACATCTCTCCCTTTCCCTCCCTTCCCCCTACTCTTCTCAGCCTCTAGCATCCTCTCTTCCACTTTTTATTTCTGTGAGATCAACTTCACTTTTTTTTATTTTGGAGACAGAGTCTCACTCTGTTGCCCAGGCTGGAGTGCAGTGGCACGATATCAGCTCACTGCAACCTCTGCCTCCCGGGTTCAAATGATTCTCCTGCCTCAGTCTCCCGATTATCTGGGACTACAGGTGTGCACCACCACACCTGGCTAATTTTTACATTTTTAGTAGAGACACGGTTTCACCATGTTCTTCAGGTTGGTCTCGAACTCCTGACCTCAGGTGATCTGCCTGCCTCGGCCTTCCAAAGTGCTGGGATTACAGGTGTGAGCCACGACGCTCAGCCTACATATTGAGGGAAAACAGCTTTACCCCTTTGAGTTAGCTGCTTTGAGACTCACTGTGCAGAGAGAAGGATCACTATAGAACCAAGTCTGCCTGCATGCATTCAGAGAAATAACTCTGGCTTGTCACTGAGTAATTGAGTGGTCATTCCATCTCTCCTGGAATTCCTTGTTGAAACAGTGTCAGGTGGGAAGCCTGCACTGGGAAGGTTACCCTGCAGATCAGAACGGGCAAGGATAGAAATAGGGCAAGGTGTGCCCTGCCAACTGTGAGGGGCTGGGGGCTCAGGCAGGTCACATGGGCTGGCCCAGGAGAATTCTCTTTTCATGAGGATTGGTATCCATTATCGGGGAAGCGATGTTTGTGGACTTCCATCTTTGGCATTTACTCATGAATCTCTTTTCCACTGGGTACCAACTTTTGCAGTTAACTGAAAGGTGCGAAACATGTCTTTGTGAAGGAAAGACGGGCCTCAGCTTAAGTCACCTTGATGTGAAGATGTAGACACCCCTCTGAATGGACATAGCCCAATTGACCACACTCCTTATGCCAGCCCAGTGACGGCACATGGAGTGTGGTGAATTGAGGTCCTACGTACACCTCCCCAGGGCATCATGGTGCAGGCACAGTGCCATGTGTCAGCCCTCCTCTCGAGGCAAAAACAGGGCCAGGCTCAGGCCACGGCTGCAGCAGCTAACTTCCAGTAGGCTAAGCACGGAGAGGCCAGTAGATGGGACTGTGATTCTCTTAAGGGTCCTGATGATGGAACTCATGGAATGAGGGCTGAGGAGTAGGTGAGTGTCACAGAGGCTAGCTGATAATGCCTCATCTTATGCTGTTACCTCAAGATGGAAGGTGAGGGTTGAGGTCTACAGGGTGATTTTCAATGGCTAGTTCAGTTACTCTGGGGTTCTTAAAGCACCACTTTGCTTCTGATTTTCCTAAAGTGCTAAGAGACAGGACAGAGTCCCATCCTCGCAATGTTAGCACGGAAATCTTTCCCTCCCAGCAGGCTTTCGGTAGTTGGATTATCCCAGAAGAAGGAGGACTCATTTCTCCTCCGTGAGTCTTCCTAAGATTGATTTCAGTTTGTTCTACCTTAGCAGAGAGACAGAGAAAAAGAGGGACGGGGGTGGGGGTGGTGGAGGGGGAAGAACCCAAGGCTCTGATAATTACACGATTTATCTAAGGCCATGTGGTTGACCCATGTGTACCTGGTCCATAGCAGGGCTACCTACTCCAAAGGCCCACAGTCTTCCGACCATATCTATCTCCCTGCCTTGTAAACAGTTATTTTCCCTTCCTTGGTGGCAAGTGGGTGACTGACTTGGGCATTTGTAGTGAATATTCCACCTGTCCAGGGTGGGCCAAGGCTGAATGCCACGTGGAAGTCTCAGCTCCTTCCCTCCAAGCGGTCTCAACAGAGTTGCCATCAGAAGTGTGGCGTCTGCAGATGTCCCACCCCCCCATCCAGATGAAGGGAAAGTTGGGTCCTGGGGACCCATGATGGGGATCTGCTTTGGAGAGTGGCCTCAGACAGAGCCCCAGCATGAAACTGAGGTCAAGCCAGTCAGAATGACCAACTGCGGTGTCAGTCAGCCAAGACCCGTCAGTGGCAGAACCCAGGTGGGAAGAAACAATGAAAGCAGTGGTAGTGAAGGGTGGGGGTTGAAGACTGTGGATGTGCCTGGAGGTCTGGGGTCCAGGCTTGGTTCCTCGTTATAGAGCTGGGAGAGGCACAGGGCCCGCTCAGGGGACTTTCTTCCTGAGGCAGTACATCAACCTTTTGTTCTGAAGCTGTCGTGGACCAGCGCCCCATCAACCACTGTGCAACTGGCCTACATGACTGTGACATACCCCAGCGGGCCCGGTGTGTCTACACAGGAGGCTCCTCCTACACCTGTTCCTGTTTGCCAGGTTTTTCTGGGGATGGCCGAGCCTGCCAAGGTATGTGATTGCTCTGACTTTCCCCTGTGTGTAACCTGAGAAAGTTTCCTAGCTGGTATTTACCATGTGCTAATTACCCACTCACTCCCAAATACAAGAAAGAATTCTGTCATCTCCATTGAGTAAGTGAGTTGCTTTTTATGTCTTTCTAGTAGTTGGAACTGTACATTGTCTTTTGGGGGCTGTTCTCATTGGTGACTATTTTGTTATAGGTGACTAGTTCATTCAGGCGACAGTTAGATACCAGCTCTCTGTGAGGAACTGGGCATATTTTCTGTCTTTCACAAAGAGACAAACTGTCCTTTTATGGGAGGACATGCATGGAGCTTAACGTCTATCCTTTCATTTAATAAGATTTATTAATATATAGTCATTCGTCCGGCTTGTTCTAACCTTCTCCTTCAAAAAAGCAAAGTTTTCATATTGAACAGATGACTACAGAGTCAAAGAATAAATGACTCGATAGAATTCCTTCAGATGTGAGCTCGCTGGCTGCCAGGGTGCTCATACAGGTAATTGTAGGTAAGATATCCCATGAACAGAGCACCCTGAGTCTCTTGGTTTGCAAATGTACTTAATATTATACCATAGAGCACTTCTAAAAAACCCCAACTAAGATAGATGATAATTTCTGAGATACTTTCTCTTTATTACTGAACATGTGAATTTTTTCTTGTTGCTGAGAGTTTTCTGTCAAGCACTTAATAATCAGTTAGCAAACACTCAGACATTTTTGAAGCTCTCATTAATGGCAGGAGAGATCATTTTATAATTCATGCAAATCCTATCTTGTCCCCTGTTGTAAGCTTGATGAAAACATTTTTCATGGAAGCGTTGCCAAAGTGAAACACATTTGTAAGTGCAGCAGATCGAAACTAGGGAGTTAGTGACTTGATAGTTAATGTGTAGCAAGTTTTGAATTGCTATTCCCCGATCAGAAGCAGGTTCCCATAGATTTGAGTAAGTGGCTTAAATTATTGAGAATTCCAAAAGAGATCTCATCGTCCCTGGTCCTGGTGGCTGTTTTACAGATGTGGATGAATGCCAGCCAAGCCGATGTCACCCCGATGCCTTCTGCTACAACACCCCAGGCTCCTTCACATGCCAGTGCAAACCCGGTTATCAGGGAGATGGCTTCCGTTGCGTGCCCGGAGGTAAGGTGGTGGGACATTTGGGAATTGGCAGCCCATTGTCCTATCCATGAATCCAGAGCACGTGGCTCTGGGAGAGACGGTGAGGTGGGAAAGTAGGAGGCTCCGTGGAGAGTTCGAAGGGTTGTTGAGGTGGGACATCAGAGCATGGACTGCAGTCTTTGAAATGGTAGAACATCAGGTGGGAACATTGCCTATAATCCCAGTACTTTGGGAGGCCAAGGCGGGCGGGTCACCTGAGGTCAGGAGTTCGAGACCAGCCTGTCCAACATGGTGAAACCCCCTCGCTACTAAAAATACAAAAATTAGTCAGCTGTGGTTAGCTCATGCCTGTCATCCCAGCTACTCAGGAGGCTGAGGCATGAGAATCGCTAGAACCTCAGAGGTGGAGGTTTCAGTGAGCCAAGATCATGCTACTGCACTCCAGCCTGGGTGACAGAGTCAGACTCTGCCTCAAAAAAAAAAAAAAAAAAAAGAATATAGCTGACACCTTAGACTGGAGTTAACCAGTTTTATTATTTATTTTTCATTACTGCTGCTGTTGTTGGTCAGATGTATTCATGCCACTATAAATGTTTTCAATTAGAGATAAGATATTTTCATTGTATCACTTTTTAAGCAGTTAAAAACTATTTAAATAGGTTGGGTGAAGTGGCTCATGTCTGTAATCTCAGCACTTTGGGAGGCCAAGGTGGATCACAAGGTCAGGGGTTCAAGACCAGCCTGGCCAAGATGGTGAAACCCCATCTTTACTAAAAATACACAAATTAGCTGGGCATGGTGGTGGGCACCTGTAATCTCAGCTACTCGGGAGGCTGAGGCAGGGAATTGCTTGAACCTGGGAGGCTGAGGTTGCAGTAAGCTGAGATCATGCCACTGCACTCCAGCCTGGGCAATGGAGCGAGACTATGTCTCAAAAAAAAAAAAAAAAGAAAAAGAAAAACTGCTTAAGTAACCATCCCCTTCACTAGCCTGTGAGCCCACTGAGGACCCGTGAGCTCACTGAGGGTGATGCATATACACTTTATATTTGTATGTTTCCAGCAGCCAGTGGAGAATTTGGTATATGGTGGGACTACAGCTCTTTACAGCTGTTGAAGAAATAAATGAATGCCCCAGTCCATTCCTACAACAGCATTTGGAAATATTTGTTTATCCTCACTCTCACTAAGACTAGTTTTTAGAATAGTTGTCAATCAAAAAGGAGAAAATAGCAGATTAAGAGTTAAATTTTAATGTGTAATAGCACACGTTGTTAGTCTGAATTATTTTCTTCTGCTTAAAATAGGGGTTAGCAAACTATGGCCCACGGGCCAAATCTGGCTTTCTGGCTTTTGTAAATAAAGTTTTACTGGAACACAGCCATGCTTGTGTATAGTCTGTGGCTGCTTTCATGTTACAAAGCAGAGTTCAGTAGTTGTGACAGAGACTGTAAGCTCTGCAAAGTATAAAAAGCATAAATAGGCTGGGCACCATGGGCCCTCACCTGTAATCCTAGCATTTTGGGAGGCCAAGGTGGACAGATTACTTGAGTTCAGGAGTTTGAAAGACTGGCCTGGGCAGCATAACGAGACCCTGTTTCTACAAAAAATACAAAAATTAGCTGGGTGTGGTGCGGCACACCTGTAGTCCCGGCTACTGGAGGCTCTGAAGTGGGAAGATTGCTTGAGCCAGGGAGATCGAGGCTGCAGTGAGCCGAGATCACTCCACTACAGCCCAGCATGGGTGACAGAGTGAGATCCTGTCTCAAAAAAAAAAAGTATAACAGCCTGCTATGTGGCTCTTGACAGAAACAGTTTGCTGACTCCTGGCTTAGATAAACCCAGGCAAGGCAACCTTTTGTTCCTGAAATTATGGGAACAAATACCACTTCCCATAGATTTTAATGGGTAGTTACACAGAGAAGAGTTTATGATCATTTGAGTCAAGACATTCCAGCTCCTATTAAAAATGACTAATATTCATTATTTCCTTAGACTTGCTTCACATCTCCAGCTTAAAGAGAAGCAGATGTTTCAAATTTTGGTTTTTTGTTTTTTTAACCTGACTCTTTGTCCCCTCTTGAAAGCTCTGTTGACTAAACAGAAACAGATCCAGTCCTGCAGGCCGGGATCTAAAGATGGGACAAAGATAAAACCAATCAGGGCTACCTGCCAGGATTGTTTATAGATTTGATTTTGTTCCCTTAAGAAGTTTAACATTCGGTTATATACCGGAGACAGCCTGCACTAGAAACGTGTAAGAATGTTCACTGCATATTGTTTGTAATAGAAAAAAATCTAAATGACTGCAAACAGGAGGAAGGGACAGATGACTTTTGATATAATCCATACAATGAAATAACAGAAAGCAGTTAAAATGAATGAACTAGAGTTCATGGGTAAGTCTCAAAAATGTAATGTTGAGCAAAAGAAATTATGAAAGGATACGTATAGCATGGTCCCCTGGGTATGAAATATAAGCCTAAGTGAAAAGAAACCTCATGTGTTGCAAGGATACACAAAGACTCAAAACAAAGGGATGGAGAAAGATTTACCAACCATAGGGAGAGCAAAAATAAATAAATAAATATAAAAAGCAGGAGATGCAACTCTCGTATTGGGTAAAATAGATTTTAAAGCAACAAAGATATAGTGGTAAAAGGATCAATGCAACAACAAGAGCTAACGATCCTAACACCCAGATACATAGAGACTTAGATTCAATGAGACAGAAAATTAACAAGGATATCAAGGACTCGAACTCAGATCCGGAACAAGTAAACTTAAT
>JAPYYA010000336.1:0-43601 GCA_028533165.1 Leontopithecus rosalia | reverse complement strand
GCAGGCTAATTTGAAATGCGCAACCTCATTTGACCAGCTGACCTAGGCCTCCCAAAAAGCTAGGATTGCTGTTTTGTGTCACAGAGCCCGGCCCAGTCTCCCTGATTTGTTTTTTAATAATAAAGTTGGCTGGCCGGGCTCGGTGGCTCACGGGAGCCTTTCATCCAGGCAATCTGAATATCAATTAGGGTGGAACAGGCGGGGCTGTGGGTTTGAGCCCACCTCAAACAAATGGTAAAATCCAGTATCTGAAATGAAAACAAAACTTGTGTTGGGCTCGGTGGCTCTTCCCTGTAACATGTGCATTTTGGAATGCTGAGGAGGAGGGATCGTAAACTCACAGGTTCCACAGCATCCTCCAATGGAACAACCCAACACTCCCTTTATATAAAATATAACAACAGTGAAAAATAAGAAATCTGAGGCAGGCATGAAATGCACTCTCCTCGGAATCACATACACTATAATCAGGATTTCATACAGAATCCCGGGATGGCCGAAGCGTGAAAATTACACACAAGAATTTCAGTGTTCAGTTTTCATTTATGTATGTATTTTTCGATATTGTGACTGTGTTTTAGAAATCAAGTACACATAGACTTAAGGTACTAGTTTCAAAAATATAGAAAGTTAGCTGGACGTGGTGGTGTGGACAAATGCAACCAGAGCTACATTGAATGCATAGGCAGGACAATCTATTTAACCCAGAAGGCCGGTGTGGCAATAAGCCAAGTTCGAACCTTTGCACTCCAGCCAGGGTGATAGGAGGAAAACAGTACGTCATAAGGAAAGGCTGGGCTAGGGGTGGAGTACCGCAGGCACCCCGTTTGGTTTCAGTGGTGCACAATGAGCTGTCTGATTTCTTTTCTTTTCTTTTTCTTCTTCTCCTATTTTAAGTGTGGCGAGTTTCTAATGGGATGCGCAGGCTGATCTGGAACCCGCGATCTCAGTTGTCCCAATCACCTAGGCCTCTCAAAAAGCTAGGATTCCTGGTTTGTGTCACAGACCACGGCCCAGTCTCTGTTATTTGTTTTTTTAATAATAACTTTGGCCAGCTGGGCATGGTGGCTTACCGGAGCCTTTTAGCCAGGCAATCTGAATACCAATTAGGGTGGAACAGGCAGGGCTGTGGGTTTGAGCCTGCCCAAAACCAAATGGTGAAATCCCGTCTCTGAAACGAAAACAAAACTTGGGTTGGGCTCGGAGGCTCTTCCCTGTAACCTCAGCATTTTGGAATGCTGGGGAGGACGGATTGTGAAGTCACAGTTTCCACAGGGTCTTCCAATGGCACAACCCAACACGCACTCTATACAACACATAAAAACAGCGCAAAATAAGAAATATGAGGCAGTTGTGGAATGCGCTCACCTCGCAATCACGTACACTATAATCAGTATGCCGTATGTAATCCCAAGGTGGTCGCACTGTGAAAATGACACGCAAGAAGTGCAGTGGTCCGTTTTCATTTATATATGTCTTTTTGAAATTTGTGGCTGTGTTTTAGAAATCAAATACACATAGTCTTGAGGTACGAGTTACAAAAGTATAGAAAGTTAGCTGGAAGTAGTGGTGGGGACACCTGAATTTCCGGAAAAATTCAAGGCATAGGCAGGACAATTGCTTGAAACCAGAAGAACGGTGTGGTAATAAGCCAAGATCACATCTTTGCACTCCAGCCAGGGTGACAAGTGGGAATCAGTACGTCATAAGAAAAGGCTGGGCTAGTGGTGGAGTCCGGCAGGCACGTGGGTTCGTTTCAGTGGTTCACACTAATCTGTCTGATTTCTTTTATTTTTCTACTTCTCCTATTTTAAGTGTGGCGAGTTGTCTTCAGGATGCGAAGGCTGATCTGGAACGCGTGAGCACAGTTGACCCGCTGACCTAGGCCTCCCAAAGTGCTAGGATTGCTGGTGGGAGTCACAGAGCCCGGCCCAGTCTCCCTCATATTTTTTTTAATAATAAATTCGGCCGGCCAGGTGCGGTGGCTCACCAGAGCCTTTCATCAAGGCGCTCTGTATACCAATTAGGGTGGATCACTCAATGTTGCTGGTTAGATCCTGCCACCCAAAAAATGGTGAAACCCGGTTTCTGAAACAAAACTAAAACTTGGGTTGGCCTTGGCGGCTCTTCCCTGTAACCGCAGCACTTTGGAATGCCGAGGAGGATGGATCGTGAAGTCACAGGTTCGACACGGGCCTCCAACCACACGTCGCAACACGCTCCCTATTTAAAACATAAAAACAGAGCAAAATAAAAAATCTGAGGCAGGTATGGAATGTGCTCGCCTCGGAATCACGTACACTATAATCAGGATGCCGTACAAAATTTTGTGTTGGCCGCAGCGTGAAAATGACATGCAGAAAGTTCAGTGTTCCATTTTCATTTATGTATGTATTTTTCGATATTGTGGATGTGTTTTAAAAATCAAATACACATAGACTTGAGGTACGAGATACAAAAATATAGAAAGTTAGTTTTACGTGATGGTGTGGACACCTGCCAGCCCAGCAACTTTGAAGGCATAGACAGGACAATCCCTTGAACCCAGAAGGCCAGTGTGGCAATAAGCCAAGATCGTACCTTTGCACTCCAGCCTGGGTGACAAGAGGGAAACTGTTTGTCATAAGAAAAGATTGGGCTAGGGGTGGCGTCCGGCAGGCACCCCGTTTTGTGTCAGCGGTTCACAATAATTTGTCTGATTTCTCTTCTTTTTTCTTCTTCTTCTCCAATTTTAAGTGTGGGGAGTTTTCACCGGGATTCATAGGCTAATCTGGAACACGCAACCTCGGTGGACCCGCTCACCTAGGCCTCCCAAAGGACTCGCATTGCTTGTGTGTGTCACAGGGCCAGGACCAGTCTCCCTGATTTGTTTTTTAATAATAAAGTCGGCCGGCAGGGTGCGGTGGCTCACGGGAGCCTTTCATCTAGGCAATCTGAATACCAATTGTGGTGGAACAGGCGGGGTTGTGGGTTTGAGCCCGCCACAAACAAAATGGTGAAACCCGGTCTCTGAAACTAAAGCAAAATTTGGGTTGGCCTTGGCGGCTCTTCCCTGTAACACCAGATCTTTGGAATGCCGGGGGGGACAGATCGTGAAGTAACAGGTTCGACACGGGCCTCCAACAGAACGATGCAACACGGTACCTATACAAAACATAAAAACAGAGCAAAATAAGAAATCTGAGGCAGGTATGGATTGCACTCGCCTCTGAATCCCATACACTATAATCAGGAGGCCTTACAAAATCCCCGGGTGGCCGCAGAGTGAAAATGACATGCAAGTTCAGTGTTCCGTTTTCCTTTACGAATGTTTTCTTCGATATTGTGGCTGTGTTTTAGAAATCAAATACACATAGACTTGAGGTACGAGTTACAAAAAAATAGAATGTTATCTCGACGTGGTGGGTTGGACACCCGTAACCCCAGAAACATTGAAGGCACAGGCAGAACAAGCGCTTGAACCCAGAAGGCCGTTGTGGCAATAAGCCAAGATTGCACCTTTGCACTCCAGCCCAGGTGACAAGAGGAAAACAGTATGTCATAAGAAAAGGCTGGGCTAGGGGTGGAGTCCGGCAGGCACCCCGTTTTGTGTCAGTGGTTCACACTAATCTGTCTGATTTCGTTTCTTTTCTTTTTCTTCTTCTCCTATTTTAAGTGTGGTGACTTTTCACCGGGATGTGAATGCTGATCTGGAACACGGCCGAGTGCGGTGGCTGAAGGGAGCCTTTCATCTAGGCAATCTGAATACCAAATAGGGTGGAACAGGCGGGGTTGTGGGTTTGAGCACTCCCCAAACAAAACGGTGAATCCCGGTATCTGAAACAAAAACAAAACTTGGGTTGGGCTCGGCGGCTTTTCCCTGTAACCTCAGAACTTTGCAATGCCACAGAGGACAGATTCTGAAGTTACAGTTTCGACACGGTCCTCCAATGACAGGATGCAACACGCTCCATATATAAAACATAAAAGCAGAGCAAAATAATAAATCTGAGGCAGGCATAAAATGTGCTCGCCTCGGAATCACATACACATTGTTTTAGGAATCAAATAAACATAGACTTGAGGTACGAGTTACAAAAATATAGAAAGTTAGCTGGACGTGGTTGTGTGGACAAATGCAGACCCAGCCAATCAGGATGCCGTACGGAATCCGGGGGGGGCTGCAGCGTGAAAATGACACGCAAGAAGTTCCGTGTTCCATTTTCATTTATGTATGTATTTTTCGAAATTGTGGCTGTGTTTTAGAAATCAAATACACATAGACTTGAGGTACGAGTTACAAAAATATAGAATGTTAGCTGGACTTGTTGGTGTGTACAAATGCACATCCAGTTACATTGAAGGCACAGGCAGGATAATCACTTGAACCCAAAAGGCCGGTGTGGCAGTAATCCAAGATCGCACTGTTTCAATCCAGCGTGGGTGACCAGAGGGAAACAGTTCGTAATAAGGAAAGGCTCGGCAAGAAGTGGACTCCCGCAGGCACCCCGTTTCCTTTCACTGGTGCACACTGATCTGTCTGATTTCTTTTCTTTTCTTTTTCTGCTTCTCCTATTTTAAGTGTGGTGAGTTATCACCGGGATGCACGGGCTGATCTGGAACATGCCATCTCAGTTGTCCTGCTCAACTAGGCTTCCCAAAGGCCTAGGGTTGCTGGTTTGAGTCACAGGGCCCAGCTTCGTCTCCCTGATTTGTTGTTCAATAATAAAGTCAGCCGGCCGGGCACGGTGGCCCAACTGAGCTTTTCCTCAAGGAAATCTGAATACCAATTAGGGTGGAACAGGCGAGGTTGTGGGTTTGAGCCCGCATCCATGAAAATGGTGAAACCTTGTCTCTGAAACGAAAACAAAACTTGGGTTGGGCTCGGCAGCTCTTCCCTATAACCCCAGATCTTTGGAATGCCGAGGGGGAGAGATCAGGAAGTTACAGTTTTGATATGGGCCTCCAACAGCAAGACGA
Organism: Leontopithecus rosalia; assembly: GCA_028533165.1. NCBI lineage: Eukaryota > Metazoa > Chordata > Mammalia > Primates > Cebidae > Leontopithecus > Leontopithecus rosalia. The sequence goes on along the minus strand of JAPYYA010000336.1, from coordinate 38,642 downwards.
AACACGCTCCCTATATAAAACATAAAAGCAAAGCAAAATAAGAAATCTGAGGCAGGCCTGGAATGCGCTCGCTTCGGAATCACGTAACCTATAAACAGGAAGCTTTATGGAATCCCCGGGTGTCCGCAGCGTGAAAATGACACGCAAGAAGTTCAGTGTTCCGTTTTCATTTAGGCATGTATTCTTTGATATTGTGGCTTTGTTTTAGGAATCAAATACACATAGATTTGAGGTACGAGTTACAAAAATATAGAAAGTTAGCTGGACGTGGTTGTGTGGACAAATGCAGACCCAGCCACATTGAAGGCATAGGCAGGACAATTGCTTGAACCCAGAAGGCTGGTGTGGCAATAAGCCAAGATCGCACTGTCGCACTCCAGCCCGTGTGACAAGAGTGAAACAGTACATCATAAGAAAAGGCTGGCCTAGGGGTGGAGTACCACAGGCACCCCGTTTCATTTCAGTGGTGCACACAGATCTGTCTGATTTCTTTTGTTTTCTTTTTCTTCTTCTCCTATTTTAAGTGTGGTGAGTTTTCACGGGATGCGCAGGCTGATCTGGAACACGCGACCTCCGTGGACCCGCTAGGCCTCCCAAAGGCTCGCATTACTTGTGTGTGTCACAGGGCCAGGACCAGTCTCCCTGATTTGTTTTTTAATAATAATGTCGGCTGACAGGGTGCAGTGGCTCACGGGAGCCTTTCATCTAGGCAATATGAATACCAATTAGGGTGGAACAGGTGGGGTTGTGGGTTTGAGCTTGCCCCAAACAAAATGGTGAAACCCGGTCTCTGAAACAAAAAAATACTTGGGTTGGGCTCGGCGGCTTTTCCCTGTAACACCAGAACTTTGGAATGCCAAGGAGGATAGATCGTGAAGTTACAGTTTCGACATGGGCCTCCAATGGCACGATGCAACACGCTCCATATATAAAACGTAAAAGCAGAGCAAAATATAAAATCTGAGGCAGGTCTGAAATGTACTCCCTTCGGAATCACGTAAGCTATAATCAGGAAGCCGTATGGAATCTCCAGGTGGCCGCAGCATGAAAATGACACGCAAGAAGTTTACTGTTCCATTTTCATTTATGTATATATTTTTCGAAATTGTGGCTGTGTTTTAGAAATCAAATACACATAGGCTTGAGGTACGAGTTACAAAAATATAGAAAGTTAGCTTGACGTGTTGGTGCGGACAAATGCAAACACAGCTACATTGAAGGAATAGGCAGGACAATTGCTTGAACCCAAAAGGCCCGTGTGGCAATAAGCCAAGATCGCACAGTTGCACTCCAGCCCGGGTGACAAGAGTGAAACAGTACGTCATAAGAAAAGGCTGGACTAGGGGTGGAGTACCACAGGCACCACGTTGGGTTTCAGTAGTGCACACAGATCTGTCTGATTTCTTTTGTTTTCTTTTTCTTCTCCTATTTTACGTGTGGAGAGTTTTCACCAGGATGCGCAGGCTAATCTGGAGCACGCGTCCTCCGTGGACCTGCTCACCTAGGCCTCCCAAAGGGCTCGGATTGCTTGTGTGTGTCACAGGGACAGGGCAAGTCTCCCTGATATGTTTTTTAATAATAAATTGGGCCAGCAGGGTGCGGTGTCTCATGGGAGCCTTTCATATAGGCAATCTAAATACCAATTAGGGTGGAACAGGCGGGGCTGTGGTTTTGAGCCCGCCCCAAACCAAATGGTGAAACCCGGTCTCCACAATAAAAACAAAATTTGGGTTGGGCTCGGTGGCTCTTCCCTGTAACCCAAGCATTTTGGAATGCGGAGGAGGATGGATCATGAAGTCACAGTTTCGACAGTGTCCTCCAATGGGACGACCCAACACACTTCCTATATAAAAGATAAAAAGAGCGCAAAATAAGAAATCTGAGGCAGGCATGGAATGCACTCGCTTCGGAATCACGTACACCATAATCAGGAAGCCGAACAGAATCCGGGGGTCGCCGCAGCATGAAAATGACACGCAAATATTCCGGGGTCCGTTTTCATTTATGTATGTATTTTTCGATATTGTGGCTGTCTTTTAGAAATCAAATACACATAGATTGAGGTACGAGTTACAAAAATGTAGAAAGTTAGCTGGACGTGGTGGTGTGGACAAATGCAACCCCAGCAACATTGAAGGCATAGACAGAACAATCGCTTGAACCCAGAAGAGCAGTGTGGCAATAAGTCAAGATTGCACTGTTGCACACCAGCCCGGGTGAGAAAAGGGAAACAGTATGTCATAAGTAAAGGCTGGGCTAGAGGTTGACTCCCGCAGCACCCCGTTTTGTTTCAGTGTTGCACACTGATCTGTCTGAATTCTTTTTTTTTCTTCTTCTCCTATTTTAAGTGTGGCGAGTTTTCACTGGGATGCACAGGCTGATATGCAACTCTCGACCTCATTTGACCTGCTCACCTAGACCTCACAAAAGGCCAGGATTGCTGGTGTGTTTCACAGAACCAGTCCCAGTCCACATGATTTGTTTTTTTATAATAAAGTCCGCCTGCAGGTCGCGGTGGCTCATGGGAGCCTTTTACCCAAGCAATCTAAATACCAATTAGGGTGGAACAGGTGGGGCTGTGGGTTTGAGCCCCCCCAAACAAAATGGTGAAACCCAGACTCTGAAACAAAAACAAAATTTGGGTTGGGTCTGTGGTTCTTTCGTGTAACCCCAGCATTTTGGATTTTTGAAGAGGACCAATGCTGAAGTCAAAGGTTCAAGAGTCCTCCAAGGGCACGACCCAACACGCTCCTTATATAAAACATAAAAACAGCGCAAAATAAGAAATCTGAGGCTGTCATGGAATGCGCTCACCTCGGAATCACGTACACTGTAATCAGATTGCCGTACGTAATCCCAGGGTGGCCTCACCCTGAAAATAAAACGAAAGAAGTGCAGGGTTCCGATTTCATATACATATGCATTTTTCAAAATTGTGGCTGTGTTTTAGAAATCAAATACACATAGACTTGAGGTCCTAGTGACAAAAATATAGAAAGTTAGCTGGACGTGGTAGTGTGGACACCCGCAACCCCAGCAACATTGAAGGCATAGGCAGGACAATCGCTTGAACCCAGAAGAGTGGTGTGGCAATAAGTCAAGATTGCACTGTTGCACACCAGCCCGGGTGAGAAAAGGGAAACAGTACGTCATAAGAAAAGGCTGGGCTAGAGGTTGACTCCCGCAGCACCCCGTTTTGTTTCAGTGTTGCACACTGATCTGTCTGAATTCTTTTTTTTTCTTCTTCTCCTATTTTAAGTGTGGCGAGTTTTCACTGGGATGCGCAGGCTGATATGCAACTCTCGACCTCATTTGACCTGCTCACCTAGACCTCACAAAAGGCCAGGATTGCTGGTGTGTTTCACAGAACCAGTCGCAGTCCACATGATTTGTTTTTTATAATAAAGTCCGCCTGCAGGTCGCGGTGGCTCATGGGAGCCTTTTACCCAAGCAATCTAAATACCAATTAGGGTGGAACAGGTGGGGCTGTGGGTTTGAGCCCCCCCAAACAAAATGGTGAAACCCAGACTCTGAAACAAAAACAAAATTTGGGTTGGGTCTGTGGTTCTTTCGTGTAACCCCAGCATTTTGGATTTTTGAGGAGGACCGATGTTGAAGTCAAAGGTTCGACAGAGTCCTCCAAGGGCACGACCCAACACGCTCCTTATATAAAACATATAAACAGCGCAAAATAAGAAATCTGAGGCTGTCATGGAATGCGCTCACCTCGGAATCACGTACACTGTAATCAGATTGCCGTACGTAATCCCAGGGTGGCCTCACCCTGAAAATAAAACGAAAGAAGTGCAGGGTTCCCTCTTCATATACATATGCATTTTTCGAAATTGTGGCTGTGTTTTAGAAATCAAATACACATAGACTTGAGGTACTAGTGACAAAAATATACAAAGATAGCTGGAAGTGGTGGTGTGGACACCCGCAACCCCAGCAACATTGAAGGCATAGGCAGGACAATCTCTTGAACCCAGAAGGCTGGTGTGGCAATAAGCCAAGCTCGCACCTTTGCACTCCAGCCCGGGTGACAAGAGGGAAACAGTACATCATAAGAAAACACTGGGCTAGGGCTGGAGTCCGGCTGGCACCTTGTTTTGTTTCAGTGGTGCACATTAATTTGTCTGATTTTTTTCTCTTTTTTTCTTCTCTTATTTTAAGTGTGGCGAGATTTCAACGGAATGCGCAGGCTAATCTGGAACCCCCGACCTCAGTTAACCCACTAATGTAGGACTTTCAAAGGGTTAAAATTGCTAGTGTGTGTCACAGAGCCGGGCACAGTCTCCCTGATATCTTTTTAAATAATAAAGTCGGCCGGCAGGGCACGGTGGTTGAGTGGAGACTTTCATCCAGGCAATCTGAATACCAATTAGGGTGGAACAGGTGGGGCTGTGGGTTTGAGCCGGTCCCAAACAAAATGGTGAAACCCGGTCTCTGAATCAAAAACAAAACTTGGATTGGGCTCGGTGGCTCTTCCCTGTAACCCCAGCATTTTGGAATGCCGAGGAGGACGGATTGTGAAATCACAGTTTTGACAGGGTCCTCCAAAAGCCCGAGCCAACACGCTCCCTATATAAAACATAAAAAAAGCCCAATATAAGGAATCTGAGGGAGGCCTGGAATGCACTCACTTCGGAATCACATAATGTATAATCAGGAAGCCATCCAGAATCCCCGGATGGCCGCAGCCTGAAAATAACACGCAAGAAATTCAGTGTTCCGTTTTCATTTATGTATGTATTTTTCGAAATTGTGGCTGTGTTTTAGAAATCAGATACACATAGACTTGAGGTATGAGTTACAAAAATATAGAAAGTTAGCTTGACATGGTGGTGTGAACAAATGCAACCCCAGTTACATTGAAGGCACAGGCAGGATAATCGCTTGAACCCAGAAGGCCGGTGTGGCAATAAGCCAAGAACGCACTGTTGCAATCCAGCCCGTGTGACAAGAAGAAAACAGTACGTCATAAGGAAAGGCTGGGGTATAGATGGACTCCTGCAGGCATCCCGTTTCATTTCACTGGTGCACACTGATCTGTCTGATTTCTTTTCTTTTCTGTTTCTTCTTCTCCTATTTTAAGTGTGGCGAGTTTTTAATGGAATGCGCTGGCTGATCTGGAACACGCGATCTCAGTTGTCCTGCTCACCTAGGCCTCCCAAAAGCCTAGTATTGCCGGTGTGAGTCACAGAGCCCGGCCCATTCTCCCTGATTTGTTTTTCAATAATAAAGTCGGCTGGCCGGGAGCGGTGTCTCACTCGAGCTTTTCCTCAAGGAAATCTGAATACCAATTAGGGTGGAACAGGCGAGGTTGTGGGTTTGAGCCAGCATCAATCAAAATGGTGAAACCCCATCTCTGAAAGCAAAACAAACTTGGGTAGGGCTCGGTGGCTTCCCCCTGATATCCCAGCACTTGGGACTGCCGAGGAGGATGGATCCTCAAGTTACAGGTTTGACATGGGCCTCCAACAGCACGATGCAACACGTTCCTTATAAAACATAAAAACAGCACAAAATAAGAAATCTGTGGCAGGCCTGGAATGCGCTCACTTCGGAATCACGTAACTGATAATCAGGAAGCTGTACAAAATTCCCGGGTGTCCACAGGGTGAAAATTACACGCAGGAAGTTCAGTGTTTTGTTCTCATTTATGTATGTATTTTTCGAAATTGTGGCTGTGTTTTAAAAATCAAATACACATAGACTTGAGGTACGAGTTACAAAAAGATAGAAAGTTAGCTGGACGTGGTGGTGTGGACAAATGCAAACAAAGCTACATTGAAGACTTAGGCAGGACAATCGCTTGAACCCAGAAGGCCAGTGTGGCAATAAGCCAAGATCGCACTGTTACACTCCACCACGGGTGAGAAAAGGGAAACAGTACTTCATAAGAAAAGGCTAGGCTCAGAGTGGAGTCCCACAGGCACCCCGTTTTGTTTCACTGGTGCACACTGTTCTATCTGATTTCTTTCCTTTTCTTTTTCATTTTCTCTTATTTTAAGTTTGGCGAGTTTTCACTGGGATGCGCAGGCTGATCTGGACAGCTCCACCTCAGTTGACTGGCTCACCTAGGCCTCCTAAAGAACGAGGATGCTGGTGTGTGTCACGGAACCCTGCCCAGTATTCCTGATTGGTTTTTTATAACAAAGTCGGTAGGCGGAGCTCGGTGGCTCACAGAAGCCTTTAATCGGGGCGCTGTGAATACCAGTTAGGGTGCAACGGGCCAGGTTGTGGGTTATACCCTGCCCTTAACAAAATCATGAAACCCGGTCTCTGAAACGAAAACAAAAGTTGTGTTGGGCTCGGAATCTCCCCTCTGTATTCCCAGCACTTTGGAATTCTGAGGTGGATAGATCATGAATTCACAATTTCGAAATGGGCCGCTAATGACACAATGAAACGCGCTCCCTATATAAAACATAAAAACAGATCAAAATAAGATATCTCAGGAAGGCATAGAATGCGCTTGCTTCCCAAACACTTACACTATAATCAGGATGCCATACGGAAACCTGGGGTGGCCGCAGCGTGAAAATGACACGCAAGAAGTGCAGCGTTCCTTTTTCATTTATGTATGTATTTTTCGATATATTGGCTGTGTTTTAGAAATCAAATACACATAGACTTGAGGTACGAGTTTAAAAAATATAGATAGTTAGCTGGACATGGTGGTGTGGACAAATGCAAACCCAGCTATATTGAAGGCATAGGCAGGATAATCGTTTGAACCCAGAAGCCCGGTGTGGCCGGAAGTCAAAATCGCACTGTGTCAATCCAGCCCAGGTGACAAGAGGGAGACAGTACATCATAAGGAAAGGCTGAGCTAGAGATGGACTCCCGAAGGCACCTGGTTTCGTTTCACTGGTGCACACTGATCTGTCTGATTTTTTTTCCTTTCTTTCTCTTCTTCTCCTATTTTAAGTGTGGGGAGTTTTCTCTGGGATGTGCAGGCTGATCTGGAAACCGCGATCTCAGTTGTCCCGCTCTCCTAGGCCTCCCAAAGTTCTGGGATTGCTTGTGGGAGTCACAGAGCCTGGCCCAGTCTCCCTGATATATTTTTTAATAATAAATTTGGCCGGCCAGGTGTGGTGGCTCACAGGAGCCTTTCATGCAGGCGCTCTGAATACCAAAAGGGCAGATCACTCGATGTTGTTGGTTAGATCCCACCCCAAACAAAATGGTGAAACCCGGTCTCTGAAGTGAAAACAAAACTTGGGTTGGGCTCGTAGGCTCTTCCCTGTAACTCCAGCACTTTGGAATGCTGAGGAGGAGGGGTCCTGAAGTCACAGGTTCGACAAGGGCCTCCAACGATGCCAGAAAAAACGCTACATATATAAAACATAAAAACAGAACAAAATACAAAATCTGAGGCAGGAATGGAGTGCACTCCCTTTGGAATCACGTACACTATAATCAGGGTGCCCTATGGAATATCGGGGTGGCCGCAGCGTGAAAATGTCACGCAGAAAGTGCAGTGTTTTGCTTTCATTTATGTGTGTATTTTTCGATATTGTAGCTGTGTTTTAGAAATCAAATACACATAGATTTGAAGTACGAGTGACAAAAATATAGAAAGTTAGCTTGACGTGGGGTGTGGACAAATGCAAACCCAGCTACATTGAAGGCATAGGCAGGAAAATCTCTTGAACCCAGAAGACTGGTGTGGCAATAAGCCAAGATCCCACTGTTGCACTTTAACCCAGGTGAGAAAAGAGAAACAGTACGTCATAAGGAAAGCCTGGGCTAGGAGTGGAGTTCCACAGGCACCCCGTTTCATTTTACTGGTGCACACTGACCTGTCTGATTTCTTTTCTTTTCTTTTTCGTTTTCTCTTATTTTAAGTATGGCGAGTTTTCACAGGGATTCGCAGGCTGATCTGGACACCTCCACCTCAGAAGACAGGCTCACCTAGGCCTCCCAAAAAGGCTAGGATTGCTGGTGTGTGTCACAGACCCAGGCCCAGTCTCCCAGATTTGTTTTTAAATAATAAAGTCTGCCTGCCAGGCGCAGTGGCTCACGGGAGACTTTCATTCAGGCAGTCTGAATAGCTTAGAGTGGAACAGGAGGGGTTGTGAGTTTGAGCTCCCCATAAAAAAACGGTGAAACCCGGTCTCTGAAATGAAAACAAAACCTGGGTTGGAATCGGCAGCTCTTCCCTGTAACCCCAGAATTTTGGATTTCCGAGGAGGACGAATCGTGAAGTCACAGGTTGGACATGGGCCACCAACTGCATGACACAACACGCTCCCTATATACTAGATAAAAACAGAGCAAAATAAGAAATCTGAGGCGGGCATGGAATGCGCTTGCCTCGTAATCACGTACACTATAATTAGGATGCAGCACGTAATCCCGGGGTAACCCCAGCATGAAAATGACACGAAAGAAGTGCTGGGTTCCGTTTTCATATACATATGTATTTTTCAAACTTGTGGCTGTGTTTTAGAAATCAAATACACATAGAGTTGAGGTACGAGTGACAAACATATAGAAAGTTAGCTGGACGTGGTGGTGTGGACATCTACAACCCCAGCTACATTGAAGGCATAGGCAGGACAATCGCTTGAACCCAGAAGGCCGGTGGGGCAATAAACCAAGGTCGCACCTTTGCACTCCAGCCTGGGTGACAAGAGAGAAACAGTACGTCATAAGGAAACACTGGGCTAGGGTTGGAGTCCGGCTGGCACCCTGTTTTGTTTCAGTGGTGCACATTAATCTGTCTGATTTTTTTCTTTTCTTTTACTTCTTCTATATTTAGTGTGGCGAGATTTCAACGGGATGCGCTGGCTAATCTGGAACCCCCGACCTCAATTGACCCACTCACCTAGGACTTTCAAAGGACTAAAATTTCTGGTGTGTGTCACAGAGCCAGGCCCAGTCTCCCTGATTTGTTTTTTAATAATAAAGTCAGACTGCCAGGCCCGGTGGTCTACAGGAGCCTTTCATTCAGGCAATCTGAATACCAATTAAGGTGGAACAGTGGGGTTGTGGGATTGAGCCCGCCCCAAACAAAATGGTGAAACCCGGTCTCTGAAACGAAACAAAACTTGAATTGGGCTCGGTGGCTATTCCCTGTAACCCCAGAAATTTGGAATGCCGAGCAGGATGGATCGTGAAGTCATAGGTTCGACAGGGTCCTCCAATGGCACGACCAAACACGCTCCCTATATAAAACATATAAACAGCGCAATATAAAAAATCTGAGACAGTCATGGAATGCTCTCGCCTCGGAATCACTTACACTATAATCAGGATGCCCTACCGAATACTGGGGTGGCCGCACCATGAAAATGACACTCAAGAAGTGCAGTGATCCGTTTTCATTTATATATGTATTTTTTGAATTTGTGGCTGTGTTTTAGAAATCAAATACACATAGACTTAAGGTATGAGTTACAAAAATATAGAAAGTTAGTTTGACATGGTGGTGTGGACAAATGCAACCCCAGCTACATTGAAGGCATAGGCAGGACAATCTCTTGAAACAAGAAGGCTGGTTGGCAATAAGCCAAGATCCAACTGTTGCACTCCAACCCAGGTGAGAAAAGGGAAACAGTATGTCATAAAAAAAGCCTGGGATAGGTGTGGAGATCCGCAGCCTCCCCATTTTGTTTCACTGGTTTACACTGATCTGTCTGATTTCTTTTCTTTTCTTTTTTGTTTTCTCTTATTTTCACTGTGGCGAGTTTTCACCGGGATTCGCAGGCTGATCTGGACACCTCCAAATCAGTTGACCGGCACACCTAGGCCTTCCAAAGAGCTAGGATTTCTGGTGTGTGTCACAGACCCAGGCCCAGTCTCCCTGATTTGTTTTTTTTATAATAAAGTCCGCCTGCCAGTCACGGTGGCTCACGGGAGACTTTCATTCAGGCAGTCTGAATAGATTAGGGTGGAACAGGCAGGGTTGTGAGTTTGAGCTCCCCATAAAAAAAATGGTGAAACCCAGTCTCTGAAAGAAAAACAAAATTTGGGTTGGGCTCCTAGGTTCCTCCCTGTAACCCAAGCACTTTGGAATGCCTAGGAGGAGGAATCCTGAAGTCACAGGTTCGACAAGGGCCTCCAACAATGGGAGGAAACACGCGACTTATATAAAACATAACAACAGAGCAAAATAAGAAATCTGAGGCAGGCATGGAATGTGCTCGCTTCGGAATCACGTACACTATAATCAGGGTGCCCTATGGAATATCGGGGTGTCCGCAGCGTTAAAATGTCACGCAAGACGTGCAGTGTCCCGTTTTCATTTATATATGTATTTTTCAAAATTATGGCAGAGTTTTAGAAATCAAATACACATAGACTTGAGGTAGGAGTTACAAAAATATAGAAACTTACCTGGACGTGGTGGTGTGGACACCTGCAACCACAGCTACATTGAAGGCATATGCAGGACAATCGCTTAAACCCAGAAGGTTGGAGTGGCAATAAGCCAAGATCCCACCTTTGCACTCCAGCAAGGGTGACAAGAGGAAAACAGTAAGTCATAAGGAAAGGCTGGGCTACATTTGAAGTCCGGCAGTCACCCCGTTTCCTTTCAGTGGTGCACACTGATCTGTCTGATTTCTTTTCTTTTCTTTTTCTTTTTCTCCTGTTTTAAGTGTGGCGAGTTTTCACCGCGATGCGCAGGCTGATATGGAACCCGCGACCTCAGTTGACCCACTCACTGAGGCCTCCCAAAGAGCTAGGACTGCTGGTTTGTGTCAAAGAGCCTGGCCCAGTCTCCCTGATTTGTTTTTAGTAATAAAGTCCTCAGGCCAGGCGCGGTGTCTCATGGGAGCCTTTCATCCAGGCAATCTGAATAGCGTAGTGTGGAACAGTCGGGATTTTGGGTTTGAGCCGGTCCCATACAGAATGTTGTAACCCGATCTCTGAAACAAAAAAAAACTTGGGTTGGGCTCGGCAGCTCTTCCCTGTAACCCCAGCACTTTGGAATGCCAAGGAGGACGGATCGTGAAGTTACACGTTCGACACGGGCCTCCAACGGCTGGACGCAACACGCTCCCTATATAAAACATAAAAGCAGAGCAAAATAAGAAATCTGAGGCAGGCCTGGAATGCACTCGCCTCGGAATCACGTACACTATAATCAGGATGCTGTACTGAATCTTGGGGTGGCTCCAGCGTGAAAAGGACATGCAAGAAGTGAATGGTTCCGTTTTCATTTATGTATGTATTTTTCGAAATTGTGGCTGTGTTTTAGAAATCAAATACACATAGACTTGAGGTACGAGTTACAAAAATATAGAAAGTTACCTGAAGGTGGTAATGTGGACAAATGCAAACCCAGCTACATTGAAGGCATAGGCAGGACAATCGCTTGAACCCAGAAAGCCAGATTGGCAATAAGCCAAGTTCGCACTGTTGCATTCCAGCCTGGGTGACAAGAGTGAAACAGTACGTCATACGGAAAGGCTGGGCTAGGTGTGGAGTACCGCAGGCACCCCATTTTCTTTCACTGGTGCACACTGAACTGTCGAATTTTTTTATTTTCTTTTTCTTCTTCTCCTATTTTAAATGTTGCAAGTTTTTAATGGGATGTGCAGGCTGATCTGGACCCCGCGATCTCAGTTGTCCCGCTCACCAAGGCCTCCCAAAGTGCTAGTATTGCTGGTGTGATTCACATGGCCTGGCCCAGTCTCCCTGATATCTTTTTTAATAAGAAAGTCAGACGGCCGGGCGTGGTGGCTCATGGGAGCATTTCATTCAGTAGCTCTGAATATCAATTAGGGTGGATCACTCCATGTTCCTGGTTAGATCTCGCCCCCCAGAAAAATGGTGAAACCCGGTCTCTGAAACCAAAACCAAACATGGGTTGGGTTCGGTGTCTCTTCTCTGTAACCCCAGCACTTTGGAATGTCGAGGAGGACGGATTCTGAAGTCACAGGTTCAACACGGGCCTCCAACAGCACGACACAACACCCTCCCAATATAAAATATAAAAGCAGAGCAAAATAAGAAATCAGAGGTAGGCATGAAATGCGCTCGCCAAGGCATCATGTACACTATAATCAGGATGCCGTATGGAGTCCCGGGGTGGCCACAGCGTGAAAATGACACACAAGAAGTTCAGTGTTCCCTTTTCATTTATGTATGTATTTTTCGATATTGTAGCTGTATTTTAGAAACCAAATACACATAGACTTGAGGTACGAGGTACAAAAAAATCGAAAGTTAGCTTGACGTGGTGGTGTGAACAAATTCAACCCCAGCTACACTGAAGGCATAGGCAGGACAATCACTTGAACCCAGAAGGCTGGTGTGGCAATAAGTCAAGTTCCCACTGTTGCCCTGCAGCCCGGGTGAGAAAAGAGAAACAGTACATCATAAGAAAAGGCTGGGCTAGAGGTGGACTCCCGCAGGCACACCGTTTCGTTTCAGTGGTGCACACTGATCTGTCTGATATCTTTTCTTTTATTTTTCTTCTCCTATTTTAAGTGTGGCGAGTTTTCACCAGGATGCACAGGCTGAAATGCAACACGCGACCTCATTTGACCCGCTCAACTAGGCCTCCCAAAGGGCTAGGATTGCTGGTTTGTGTCATAGAGCCCGGCCCAGTCCCCGTGATTTGTTTTTTAATAAAATATTTGGCCGGCCTGCTGCAGTGGCTGACGGGAGACTTTCATCTAGGTAATCTGAATACCTATTAGGGAGGAACAGGCCGGGTTGTGGGCTTGAGCCCAGCCCAACCAAAATGGTGAAATCCGGTCTCTAAAATAAAAACAAAACTTGGGTTCAGCGCGACGGCTCTTCCCTGTAACCCCAGGACTTTGGAATGCCAAGGAGGACGAATCATGATGTTACAGGTTCAACACGGGCCTCCAACGGCTGTACGCAACACACTTCCGATATAAAACATAAAAGCAGAGTAAAACAAGAAATCTGAGGCAGGCCTGGAATGCGCTCGCTTCGGAATCACGAAACTTATAATCAGGAAGCTGTACGGAATCCCCGGGTGGCTGCAGCATGAAAATGACACGCAAGAAGTTCAGTGTTCCGTTTTCATTTATGTATGTATTTTTCAAAATTGTGGCTGTGTTTTAGAAATCAAATACACACAGACTTGAGGTACGAGTTACAAAAATATAAAAATTTAGATTGACGTGGTGGTGTGGACAAATGCAACCCCAGCTACATTGAAGGCACAGGCAGGATAATCGCTTGAACACAGAAGGCCAGTGCGGCAGTAAGCAAAGATCGCACTGTTGGAATCCACCTGGGTGACAAGAGTGAAACAGTACGTCATATGCAAAGGCTGGGCTAGGGGTGGAGTACCGCAGGCACCCCGTTTTGTTTCACTGGTGCACAGTGATCTGTCTGATTTTTTTTCTTTTCTTTTTCTTGTTCTCCTACTTTAAGTGTGGCGAGTTTTTAATGGGATGCACAGGATGATCTGGAACCCGCGATCTCAATTTTCCCGCTCAACTAGGCCTCCAAAAGGGCTAGGATTGCTGGTGTGAGTAACAGAGCCCGGCCCAGTCTCCCTGATATTTTTTTTAATAATAAAGTCGGCCGGCCGGGCGCTGTAATTCACCCGAGGTTTTCATCAAGGAAATCTGTATACCAATTAGGGTGGAACAGGCGGTGCCATGGGTTTGAGCCCGCATCAATCAAAATGGTGAAACCCCATCTCTGAAATGAAAACAACACTCATGTTGGGCTCGGCGGCTCTTCCCTGTATCCCCAGCACTTTGGAATGCCAAGGAAGACGGATCGTGAAGTTGCAGTTTCGACACGGGCCTCCAACGGCACGACGCAACACGCTTCCTATATAAAATATAAGAACAGCAAAATAAGAAATCTGAGGCAGGCCTGGAATGCGCTCGCCTCGGAATCATGTAACCTATAATTATGAAGCCATACGGAATCCCCGGGTGGCTGCAGCGTGAAAATGACACGCAAGAAGTTCAGTGTTCCGTTTTCATTTATGTATATATTTTTCGAAATTGTGGCTGTGTTTTAGAAATCAAATACACATAAACTTGTGGTACGAGTTACAAAAATATGGAAAGTTACCTTGACGTGGTGGTGTGGACAAATGCAAACCCAGCTACATTGGAGGAATAGGCAGGACAATCCCTTCAACCCAGAAGGCCGGAGTGGCAATAAGCCAAGGTCGTACTGTTGCACTCCAGCCCGGGTGACAAGAGTGAAACAGTACGTCATGCGGAAAGGCTGGGCGAGGGGTGGAGTACCTCAGGCACCCCGTTTCGTTTCACTGGTTCACAGTGATCTGTCTAATTTTTTTTATTTTCTTTTTCTTCTTATGCTATTTTAAGTGTGGCAAGTTTTTAATGGGATGCGCAGGCTGATCTGGAGCCCGAGATCTCAGTTGTCTGCTCACCTAGGCCTCCCAATGAGCTAGGATTGCTGGTGTGAGTCACAGAGCCCAGCCCAGTCTCTATGATATTTTTTGTAATAATAAAGTTGGCCGGCCGTGCATGGTAACTCACCCGAGTTTTTCGTCAAGAAAATCTGAATGCCAATTAGGGTTGAACAGCCGAGGTTGTGGTTTTGAGCCCGCATCAATCAAAATGATGAAACCCTGTCTCTGAAATGAAAACAAAACTTGGGTTTTGCTCGGCGGCTCTTTCCTGGATCCCCAGCACTTTGGAATGCCAAGAAGGACGGATTCTGAAGTCACAGATTTGACAAGGGCCTCCAAAGGCACAATGCAACATGCTCCCTATATAAAACATAAAAGCAGAGCAAAATAAGAAATCTGAGGCAGTCATGGAATGCGCTCGCCTCAGAATCAGGTACACTATAATCAGGATGCCGTAAGGTATACCCAGGTGGCCGCAGCATGAGAATGACACGCCAGATGTTCAATGGTCCGTTTTCATTTATGTATATATTTTTTGATATTGTAGCTGTGTCTTAGAAATCAAATACACATAAACTTGAGGTACGAGTTACCAAAATATAGAAAGTTACCTTGACCTGGTGGTGTGGACAAATGCAAACCCAGATACATTGAAGGTATAGGCAGGACAATCGCTTGAACCCAGAAGGCTGGTGTGGCAATAAGCCAAGATCACACTGTTACACTCCAGCCCGGGTGAGAAAAGGGAAACAGTACGTCATAAGGAAAGGCTGGGCTAGAGGTGGACTCCCTCAGGCACCCCATTTCGTTTCACTGGTGCACACTGATCTGTCTGATTTCTTTTTTTTTCTTTTTCTTCTTCTCCTATTTTAAGTGTGGCGAGTTTTCACCGGGATGCGCAGGCTGATATGGAACCCAGGACCTCAGTTGACCCGCTCACCGAGGCCTCCCAAAGAACTAGGACTGCTGGTTTGTGTCACACAGCCCAGCCCAGTTTCCCTGATTTGTTTTTAGTAATAAAGTCGGCTGGCCAGGTGCGGTGGCTCAAGGAAGCCTTTCATCCAGGCAACGTTAATAGCCTAGGGTGGAATTGTCGGGCTTGTGGGTTTGAGCCTGCCCCATACAAAATGGTGTAACCCGGTCTCTGAAACGAAAACAAAACTTGGGTTGGCATCGGCGCCTCTTCCCTGTAACCCCAGCATTTTGGAATTCCGAGGAGAACGGATACTGAAGTCACAGGTTTGACACGGGCCTCCGACTGCATGACGCAACACACTCTCTATATAAAAGATAAAAACAGAGCAAAATAAGAAATCTGAGGCCGGCATGGAATGCGCTCGCCTCGGAATCACGCACACCATAATCAGGATGCCGTACGGAATCCCGGGGTGGCCCCAGCCTGAATATGACACACAAGAAATGCAGGGTTCAGTTTTCATATACATATGTATTTTTCGAAATTGTGGCTGTGTTTTAGAAATCAAATACACATAGACTTGAGGTACGAGTGACAAAAATATAGAAAGTTAGCTGGACGTGGTGGTGTGGACATCTACAACCCCAGCTACATTGAAGGCATAGGCAGGACAATTGCTTGAACCCAAAAGGCCGGTGGGGCAATAAGGCAAGCTCGCACCTTTGCACTCCAGCCAGGGTGAAAGGAGGGAAACAGTACGTCATAAGGAAACACTGAGCCAGGGGTGGAGTCCGATTGGCACCTTGTTTCGATTCAGTGGTGCACATTAATCTGTCTAATTTTTTTCTTTTCTCTTTCTTCTTTTATTTTAAGTGTGGCGAGTTTTCACCGGGATGCACAGACTAATCTGGAACCCCCGACCTCAGTTGAACCACTCACCTAGGACTTTCAAAGGGATAAAATTACTTGTGTGTGTCATGGAGCCGGGCCCAGTCTCCCTTATTTGTATTTTAATAATAAAGTCGGACAGCCGGGCCAGGTCGTTCAAAGGAGACTTTCATCCAGGCAATCTGAATACGAATTAGGGTGGAAAAGGCGGGGTTGTGGGTTTGAGCCTGCCCCAAACAAAATGGTGAAACCCTGTCTCTAAAACGAAACAAAACTTGAATTGGACTCTGGCTCTTCCCTGTAAACCCAGCACTTTGCAATGCCAAGGAGGACGGATCCTGAAGTTACAGGTTCGACGCGGGCAACCAACAGCACGATGCAACACGCTCCCTATATAAAACATAAAAACCGCACAAAATAAGAAATCTGAGGCAGGCTTGGAATGCGCTCGCTTCGGAATCACTTAACGTATTATCAGGAAGCCGTACGTAATTCCCCGGTGTCCTCAGCGTGAAAATGACATGCAGGAAGTTCAGTGTTCCATTTTGATTTATGTATGTATTTTTCGAAATTGTGGCTGTGTTTTAGAAATCAAATACACAAACTTGAGGTATGAGTTACAAAAACATAGAAAGTTAGCTGGACCTGGTGGTGTGGACAAATGCAACCCCAGGTACACTGAAGGCACAAGCAGGATAATAGCTTAAACCCAGAAGGCTGGCGTGGCAGTAAGCCAAGTTCACACCATTGTCATCCAGCCCGGGTGACAAGAGGGAAACAGAACGTCATAAGGAAAGGCTGGGCTAGGAGTGGAATCTGGCAGGCA
Organism: Leontopithecus rosalia; assembly: GCA_028533165.1. NCBI lineage: Eukaryota > Metazoa > Chordata > Mammalia > Primates > Cebidae > Leontopithecus > Leontopithecus rosalia. The sequence continues at coordinate 21,677 of JAPYYA010000336.1, read as the reverse complement.
CCCCGTTTTCTTTCAGTGGTTCACACAAATCTGTCTGATTTCTTTTCTTTTCTTTTCTTTTTCTTCTTCTACTATTTTAGTGTGGCGACTTTTCTCCAGGATGCGCAGGCTGATCTGGAACACATGACCTCCATGGTCCTGCTCACATAGGCCTTCCAAAGAACTCGCATTTCTTGTGTGTGTCACAGGGCCAGAACCAGTCTCCCTGATTTGTTCTTTAATAATAAAGTCAGTCGCAGGGTGCGGTGGCTCACAGGAGCCTTTCTTCTAGGCAATCTGAATACCAATTAGGGTGGAACAGGTGGGGTTTTGGGTTTTAGCCCGCCCCAAACAAAATGGTGAAACCCAGTCTCTGAAACAAAAACAAAACTTGGGTTGGGCTTGTGGCTCTTTCCTGTAACCCCAGAACTTTAGAATGCTGAGGGGGAGAGATCATAAACTTACAGTTTCGACATGAGCCTCCAACAGCACGACGCGACAACTCCCTATATAAAACATAAAAGCAGAGCAAAATAAAAAATCTGAGGCAGGCCTGGAATGCACTCGCTTTGGAATTACGTAACGTATAATCAGGAAGTCGTACAGAATCCCTGGGTGGCCGCAGCTTGAAAACGACATGCAAGAAGTTCAGTGTTCCGTTTTCATGTATGTATGTATTTTTCGAAATTGTGACTGTGTTTTAGAAATCAAGTACACATAGACTTCAGGTACGAGTTACAAAAATATAGAATGTTAACGTGGTGGTGTGAACAAATGCAACCCCAGCTACATTGAAGGCACAGTCAGGATAATCGCTTGAACCCAGAATGCTGGTGTGGCAGCAAGCCAAGATCGCACTGTTGCACTCCAGCCCAAGTGAGAAAAGGGAAACAGTACGTCATAAGAAAGGCTGCGCTAGAGTTGGACTCCCGCAGGCACCCCGTTTTGTTTCAGTGGTGCACACTGATTTGTCTGATTTACTTTCTTTTCTTTTTACTCTTCTCCTATTTTAAGTGTGGCGAGATTTTAATGGGATGCGCAGGCTAATCTGAAACATGCAATCTGCATTGTACCGCTCACCTTGGCCTCCCAAAGGCCCAGGATTGCTGGTGTGAGTCACAAGGCCCAGATCAGCCTCCCTGATTTGTTGTTCAATAATAAAGTCGGCCAGCTGGGCTTGGTGGCTCACTGAGCTTTTCCTCAAGGAAATCTGAATACCAATTAGAGTGGAACAGGCATGGTGGTGGGTTGGAACCCGCATCAATCAAAATGGTGAAACCCCATCTCTGAAACCAAAACAAAATTGGGTTGGGCTCGGCGGCTGCCCCCGATACCCCAGCACCTGGGAATGCCGAGGAGGATGGATCGTGAAGTCACAGTTTCGACAGGGTCCTCCAATGGCACGACCCAACACACTCCCTACATAAAACATAAAAATAGCGCAAAATAAGAAATCTGAGGCAGACATGAAATGCACTCGCTTCGGAATCACATACAGTATAATCAGGAAGCCGAACAGAATCCGGGGGTGGCCGCAGCATGAAAATGACACGCAAGAAGTTCCGTGTTCCGTTTCCATTTATGTATGTATTTTTCAATATTGTGGCTGTGTTTTAGAAATCAAATACACATAGACTTGAGTTACGAGTAACAAAAATATAGAAAGTTAGCTGGACGTGGTTGTGTGGAAAAATGCAAACCCAGCTACATTGAAGGCATAGGCAGGAAAATCGCTTGAACCCAGAAGGCCGGTGTGGCAATAAGCCAAGATCCCACTGTTGCACTCCAGTTCGGGTGAGAAAAAAGAAACCCAGAAGGCCTGCGTGACAGTAAGCCAAGTTCACACCATTGGCATCCAGCCCGGGTGACAAGAGGGAAACAGAACGTCATAAGAAAAGTCTGGGCTAGAGGTGGACTCCCGCAAGCACCCCGTTTTGTTTTAGTGCTGCACACTGATCTGTCTGATTTCTTTTCTTTTCTTTTTATTCTTCTCCTATTTTAAGTTTGGCGAGTTTTCACTGGGATGCACAGGCTGATATGCATCCTGCGACCTCATTTGATCTGCTCACCTAGGCCTCCAAAAGGGCCAGTATTGCTGGTTTGTGTCATAGAGCCAGGCACAGTCTCCTTGATTTGTTTTTTAATAATAAATCAGCCTGCCCGGAGCGGTGGCTCACGGGAGCCTTTTACCCAGGCAATCTGAATACCAATTAGGGTGGAACAGGTGAGGCTGTGGGTTTGAGCAAGCCCCAAACAAAATGGTGAATCCGGGTTTCTGAAACAAAAACAAAATGTAGGTTGGGCTCGGTGGCACTTCCCTGTAACCCAAGCATTTTTGAATGCCGAGGAAGATGGATTGTGAAGTCACAGGATCAACAGGGTCCTCCAATGGCACGACGCAACACGCTCACTATATAAAACATAAAAACAGCGCAAAATAAGAAATCTGAGGCAGTCATGGAATGGGCTCCCCTCGGAATTACATACACTATATTCAGGATGCCATACTGAACCCTGGGGTGGCCGCACCTTGAAAATGAAACGCAAAAAGTACAGTGAACCGTTTTCATTTATATATGTATTTTTCAAATTTGTGGCTGTGTTTTAGAAATCAAATACACATAGACATGAGGTACGAGTTACAAAAATATAGAAAGTTAGTTTTACGTGATGGTGTGGACACCCGCAACCCCAGCAATACTGAAGGCATAGGCAGGACAATCGCTTGAACCCAGAAGGCCAGTGTGGCAATAAGCCAGCATAGCACCTTTGCCTTCCAGCCTGCGTGACAAGAGGGAAACAGTATATCATAAGGAAACACTGAGCCAGGGGTGGAAAAGTGAACTCAGTTGACCCGCTGACCCAGGCCTCCCAAAGTGCTAAAATTGCTGGTGGTAGTCACAGAGCACGGCCCTGTCCCCCTGATATCTTTTTTAATAATAAATTCGGCCAGCCATGCGCGGTTGTAATGGGAGCTTTTCATCCAGGCGCTCTTTATACCAGTTAGGGCAGATCACTCAATGTTGCTGGTTAAATCCCGCCCCAATCAAAATGGTGAAACCCGGTCTCTGACATGAAAACAGAACTTGGGTTGGGCTCGGAGGCTCTTTCCTGTAACCCCAGCACTTTGAAATGCCGAGGAGGACGGATTGTGAATTCACAGGTTCTACACGAGCCTCCAGTGGCACGACGCAACAGGATCCCTATATAAAACATAAAATCAGAGCAAAATAAGAAATCTGAGGCAGGCATTGAATGTCCTCGCCTCAGAATCATGTACACAATAATCAGGATGCCGTACAGAATCCTGGGGTGGCCGCAGCGTGAAAATGACAAGCAAGATGTTCAGTGTTCCGTTTTCATTTATATATGTATTTTTCAAAATTATGGCAGAGTTTTAGAAATCAAATACACATAGACTTGAGGTAGGAGTTACAAAAATATAGAAACTTACCTGGACATGGTGGTGTGGATACCTGCAACCAAAACTACATTGAAGACATATGCAGGACAATATCTTAAACCCAAAAGGCCGGAGTGGCCATTAACCAAGATTGCACCGTTGCACTCCAGCAAGTGTAACAAGAGGAAAACAGTATGTCATAAGGAAAGGCTGGGCTACGTTTGGAGTCCGGCAGGCACCCCGTTTCGTTTCAGTGGTGCACACTGATCTGTCTGATTTCTTTTCTTTTCTTTTTCTTCTTCTCCTATTGTAAGTGTGGCGAGTTTTCACCGGGATGCGCAGGCTGATATGGAACCCGCTACCTCAGTTGACCCACTCACCGAGGCCTCCCAAAGAGCTAGGACTGCTGCTTTGTGTCACAGAGCCCGACCCAGTCTCCCTGATTTGTTTTTAGTAATAAAGTCGGCAGGCCAGGCGCGGTGGCTCATGGGAGCCTTTCATCCAGGCAATCTGAATAGCTTAGGGTGGAACAGTCGGGGTTGTGGGTTTGAGACCGCCCCATACAAAATGGTGTAACCCGATCTCTGAAACGAAAAAAAAACTTGGATTGGGATCGGCGGCTCTCCCCTGTAACCCCAGCATTTTGGAATTCTGAGGAGGACGGATCCTGAAGTCACAGGATCGACACAGGCCTCCAACTGCACGACGCAACAGGCTCCCTATATAAAAGATAAAAACAGAGCAAAATAAGAAATCTGAGGCAGAAATGGAATGCACTCGCCTCGGAATCACGTACACTATAATCAGGATGTGTACTGAATGCAGGGGTGGCTCCAGCATAAAAAGGACATGCAAGAAGTGCATGGTTCCGTTTTCATATACATATGTATTTTTCGAAATTGTAGCTGTGTTTTAGAACTCAAATACACATAGACTTCAGGTACGAGTGACAAAAATATAAAATGTTAGGTGGACTTGGTGGTATGGACATCTACAACGCCAGCTACATTGAAGGCATAGGCAGGATAATTGCTTGAACCCCGAAGTCCGGTGTGGCAATAAGCCAAGCTCGCACCTTTGCACTCCAGCCATGGTGACAAAAGGGAAGAGTACGTCATAAGGAAGACTGGGTTATGGGTGGAGTCCCGCTGGTACCCCGTTTTGTTTCAGTGGTGCACACTAATCTGTCTGATATTTTTTGTTTCTTTTTATTCTCCTATTTTAAGTGTGGCGAGATTTCAATGGGATGCGCAGGCTAATCTGGAACTCCGACCTCAGTTGACCCACTCACCTAAGACTTTCAAAGGGCTAAAATTGCTGGTGTGTGTCACAGAGACGGGCCCAATCTCTCTGATTTGTTTTTTAATAGTAAAGTCGGACGGCGGGGCCCGTTGGTTCACGGAAGCCTTTCACCCAGGCAATTCGAATACCAATTAATGTGGAACAGTCGCGGTTGTGGGTTCGAGCCCTCCCCAAACAAAATGGTGAAACCCGGTCTCTGAAATGAAAAAAAAACTTGAGTTGGGCTCCGTGGCTCTTCCCTGTAACCCCAGCATATTGGAATGCCGAGGAGGATGGATCGTGATCAACAGGTTCGAGACGGGCCTCCATCGGCACGCTGCAACACAATCCCCATATAAAACATAAAAACAAAACAAAGTATGAAATCTGAGGCAGGCATGAAATGCGCTCACCTCGGAATCACATAGACTATAATCAGGATGCTGTATAAATTCCCGGGGTGGCCACACCGTGAGAATGGCACGCAAAAAGTGCAGTGATCCATTTTCATTTACATATGTATCTTTCAAATTTGTGGCTGTGTTTTAGAAATCAAATACACATAGATTTGAGGTACGAGTTACAAAAATATAGAAAGTTAGCTGGAGATGGTGGTATGGACAGGTGCAAGCCCAGCAACATTGAAGGCATAGGCAGGACAATCACTTGAACCCAGAAGGCCGGTGTGGCAATAAGCCAAGATCCCGCAGTTGCACTCCAGCCCAAGTGACAAAAGAAAAATTGTACGTCAAAAGGAAATATTGGGCTAGGGTTGGAATCCCTCAGGCACACCATTTTGTTTCAGTGGTGCACACTGATCTGTCTGACTTCTTTTCTTTTCTTTTTCTTCTTCTTCTATTTTAAGTGTGGCGAGTATTCACCGGGATGCGCAGGCTGATCTGGAACACGTGACCTCCTTGGACCAGCTCACCTTGGCCTCCCAGAGTACTCCCATTGCTTGTGTGTGTCACAGGGCCAGGCCCAGTCTCCCTGATTTGTTTTTTAATAATAAAGTCGGCCTGCCGGGTGCGGTGGCTGATGGGAGCCTTTCTTATAGGCAATCTTAATACCAATTAGGGTGGAACAGGTGGGGTTCTGGGTTTGAGCCCGCCACAAACAAAATGGTGAAACCAGTTCTCTGAAAGGAAAACAAAAATCGGGTTGGGCTCGGCGGCTCTTCCCTGTAACCCCAGCATTTTGGAATGCCGACGGTGATGGATCGTGAAGTCACAGGTTCGACAGGGTCTTCCAATGGCACGACCCAACACTCTCCCTATATAAAACATAAAAACAGCGCAATATAAGAAATCTGAGACAGTCATGGAATTCGCTCGCCTCGGAATCACGTACACTATAATCAGGATGCCATACAGAATTCCTGGGTTTCCGCAGCGTGAAAATGACACGCAGGAATTTCAGTGTTCTGTTTTCATTTATATATGTAATTTTCAAATTTGTGGCTCTGTTTTAGAAATCAAATACACATCGACTTAAGGTACGAGTTGCAAAAATATAGAAAGTTAACTGGACGTGGTGGTGTGGACACATGCAACTTCAGCAACATTGAAGGCATAGGCAGGACAATCGCTTGAACACAGAAGGCCAGTGTGGCAATAAGCCAAGATCCCAACTTTGCACTTCAGCCCAGGTGACAAGAGGGAAACATTATGTCATAAGAAAATGCTGGGCTATGGGTGGAGTCCGGCAGGCACCTTGTTTTATTTCAGCAGTTCACACTAATATGTCTGATTTCTTTTCTTTTCTTTTTCTTCTTCTCCTATTTTAAGTGTGGTCAGTTTTAACCAGGATGTGCAGGCTGATCTGGAACACGCGACCTCCGTGGACCCGCTAACCTAGGCCTCCCAAAGGACTCGCATTGCTTGTGTGTGTCACAGGGCGAGGCCCAGTCTCTCTGATTTGTTTTTTAATAATAAATTCGCCCGGCTGGGTGCAGTGGCTGATGGGAGGCTTTCTTATAGGCAATATTAGTACCAATTAGGTTGGAAAAAATGGGGTTCAGGGTTTGAGCCCACCCTAAACAAAATGGTGAAACCCGGTCTCTGAAACGAAAACAAAACTTGGTTGGCTTGGCGGCTCTTCCCTGTAACCCCAGCACTTTGAAATTCCAAGGAGGACTGATCGTGAAGTAACAGGTTCGACACGGGCCTCCAACTGCACGATGCAACTCACTCCCTATATAAAACATAAAAGCAGAGCAAAATAAGAAATCTGAGGCAGCTATGGAATGCGGTCGATTCAGAATCACGTACACTATAATCAGGATGCTGTACGGAATCCCGGGGAGGCCGCAGCCTGAAAATGACAAGCAAGAAGTTCAGTGTTCCGTTTTTATTTATATATGTATTTTTCGAAATTGTGGCTGTGTTTTAGAAATGAAATACACATAGACATGAGGTACGAGTTACAAAAATATAGAAAGTTAGCTTGACATGGTTGTGTGGACAAATGCAACCCCAGCTACATTGAAGGCATAGGCAGGACAATCTCTTGAACCCAGAAGGCCAGTGTGGCAATAAGCCAAGATCGCACTTTTGCATTCCAGCCCAGGTGAGAAAAGGGAAACAGTACGTCATAAGGAAAGGCTGGGTTAGAGTTGGACTCCCGCAGGCACCCCGTTTTGTTTCAGTGGTGCACACTGATCTGTCTGATTTCTTTTATTTTCTTTTCTTTTTCTTCTTCTCCTATTTTAAGTGTGGCGAATTTTTAATGGGATGCATAGGCTGATCTGGAACCTGCGATCTCAGTTGTCCGGCTCACCTAGGCCTCCCAAAGTGCTAAGATTTCTGGTGTGAGTCACAGAGCATGGCCCAGTCTCCCTGACTTGTCTTTTATTAATAAAGTCAGCCAGCTTGACCCGGTGGCTCATCCGAGCTTTTCATCAAGGAAATCTAAATACCAATTAGGGTAGAACAGTTGAGGTTGTGGGTTTGAGCCCGCATCAATCAAAATGGCGATACCCCATCTCTGCAACGAAAACAAAACTTGGGTTGGGCTCGGCAGCTCTTCCCTGTAAGCCCAGCCCTTTGGAATGTCGAGGAGGACGGATCGTGAAATCACAGTTTTGACGATGGCCTTCAAATGCATGACACAACACGCTCCCTATATAAAACATAAAAGCCGATCAAAATAAGAAATCTGAGTCAGGCCTGGAAAGCGCTCGCTTCGGAATCACGTACACTATAATCAGGATGCCGTACGGAATCCCGGGGTGGCCGCAGCCTGAAAATGACACGCAAGAAGTTCAGTGTTCTGTTTTCATTTATGTATGTATTTTTCTAAATTGTGGCTGTGTTTTAGAAATGAAGTACACATAGACTCGAGGTACGACTTAAAAAAATATAGAAAGTTAGCTTGACTTGGTGGTGTGGACAAATGCAACTTCAGCTGTATTGAAGGCTGGATAATTGCTTGAACCCAGAAGGCCGGTGTGGCAGGAAGCCAAGTTCGCACTGTTGCAATCCAGCCCGGGTGACAAGAGGGAAAATGTACGTCATAAGGAAAGACTACGTTAGAGGTGGACTAACGCAGGCACACCGTTTGGCTTCAGTGGTGCCCACTGATCTGTCTGATTTCTTTTCTTTTCCTTTTCTTCTTCCCCTATTTTAAGTGTGGCGAGTTTTTAACGGGATGCGTAGGCTTATCTGGAAACCGCGATCTCAGTTGTCCCGCTCACCTAGGCCTCCCAAAGTTCTAGGATTGCTGGTGTGAGTCACAGAGCACGGCCCAGTCTCCCTGATTTTTCTTTTATTAATGAAGTCTTCCGGCTGGGCGCGGTGGCTCACCCAAGCTTTTCATCAAGGAAATCTGAATACCAATTAGGGTAGAATAGTCCAGGTTGTGGGTTTGAGCCCGCATCAATCAAAATGGCGAATCCACATCTCCAAAACAAAAACAAAACTTTGGTTGGGCTCGGCGGCTCTTCCCTGTAAGCCCAGCCCTTTAAAATGTCGAGGAGGACGGATTGTGAAATCACTGGTTGGCCCCGACCTCCAACGGCATGATGCAACACGCTCCCTATATAAAACATAAAAGCAGAGCAAAATAAGAAATCTGAGTCAGGCCTGGAATGCCTTCTCTTTGGAATCACGTATACTATAATCAGGATGCTGTAAGAAATCCCGGGGTGGCCACAGCCTGAAAATGACACGCAAGAAGTTCAGTGTTCCGTTTTCATTTATGTATGTATTTTTTGAAATTGTGGCTGTGTTTTAGAAATGAAATACACATAGACATGAGGTACGAGTTACAAAAATATAGAAAGTTGTAGAAAACCATGTAGACATGGTTGTGTGGACAAATGCAACCCCAGCTACACTGAAGGCATAGGCAGGACAATCTCTTGAACCCAGAAGGCCGGTGTGGCAATAAGCCAAGATCGCACTTTTGCACTCCAGCACAGGTGATAAAAGGGAAACAGTACGTCATAAGGAAAGGCTGGGTTAGAGTTGGACTCCCGAAGGCACCCCGTTTTGTTTCAGTGGTGCACACTGATCTGTCTGATTTCTTTTCTTTTCTTTTTCTTCTTCTCCTATTTTAAGTGTGGCGAGTTTTCACCGAGATGCGCAGGTTGATATGCAATCCGAGACCTCATTTGACCCGCTCACATAGGCCTCCCAAAGGGCTAGGATTGCTGGTTTGTGTCACAGAGCACGGCCCAGTCCCTGTGATTTGTTTTGTAATAATAAAGTCGGCCGGCCTGGTGCGGTGGCTGACGGGAGCCTTTAATCTAGGCTATAAGAATACCAATTAGGGTGGAACAGATGGGATTGTGGGCTTCAGCCCGGCCCAATCAAAATGGTAAAACCCGGTTTCTGAAACAAAAACAAAACTTGTGTTGGGCCTGGCGGCTCTTCCCTGTAACCCCATCACTTTGGAATGCCAAGGAGGATGGTTCGTGAAGTTACAGTTTCGTCACGGGCCTCCAATGACATGACAAAACACGCTTCCTATATAAAACATAAGAACAGCAAAATAAAAAATCTGAGAAAGGCCTGGAATGTGCTCGCCTCAGAATCAGGTACACTATAATCAGGAAGCCGTACGGACTCCCTGGGTGGCTGCTACGTGAAAATGACATGCAAGAAGTTTTGGGTTCCGTTTTCATTTATGTATGTATTTTTCGAAACTGTGGCTGTGTTTTACAAATCAAATAAACATAGACTTGAGGTACGAGTTACAAAAATATAGAAAATTTGCTGGACGTGTTGGTGTGGACAAATGCTAACCCAGCTACATTGAAGGAATAGGCAGGACAATGGCTTCAACCCAGAAGGCTGGAGTGGCAATAAGCCAAGATTGTACTGTTGCAATCCAGCCCGGGTGACAATAGTGAAATAGTACGTCATGCGGAAAGGCTGGGATGGGGTGGAGTACAGCAGGCACACCGTTTCATTTCACTGCCTCACAGTGATCTGTCCGATTTTTTTCTTTTCTTTTTCTTCATATCCTATTATAAGTGTGGCGAGTTTTTAATGGGATGTGCACGCTGATCTGGAACCCGCGATCTCAGTTGTCCCACTCACCTAGGCCTCCCAAAGGGCTGGGATTGCTGGTGTGAGTCACAGAGCCCAGCCCAGTCTCTCTGATACTTTTTGTAATAAAAAAGTAGGCCGGCCGGGTGCGGTAACTCACCCGAGTTCTTCAAGGAAATCCGAATACCAATTAGGGTTGAACAGACGAGGTTGTGGGTTTGAGCCCGCATCAATCAAAATGGTGAAACCCCGTCTCTGAAACAAAAACAAAACTTGGATTGTGCTTGGCGGCTCTTTCCTGTAGCCCCAGCACTTTGGAATGCCAACGAGGACGGATCCTGAAGTCAGAGGTTTGACAAGGGCCTCCAAAGGCACGATGCAACACGCTCCCTATATAAAACATAAAAGCAGAGCAAAATAAGAAATCTGAGGCAGGCATGGAATGTGCTTGCTTCAGAATGAGGTACACTATAATCAGGATGCCGTAAGGTATCACCGGGTGGCCGCAGCATGAACATGACATGCAAGAAGTTCAGTGTTCCGTTTTCATTTATGTATGTATTTTTCGATATTGTAGCTATGTTTTTGAAATCAAATACACATAGACTTGAGGTACGAGTTACAAAAATATAGAAAGTTAGCTTGATGTGGTGGTGTGGACAAATGCAACCCCAGGTACATTGAAGGAATAGGTAGGACAATCACTTGAACCCAGAAGGCCGATGTGGCAATAAGCCAAGATCACACTGTTACACTCCAGCCCGGGTGAGAAACGGAAAACAGTACATCATAAGGAAAGGCTGGTCTAGAGGTGGACTCCCTCAGGCACCCAGTTTCGTTTCAGTGCTGCACATTGTGCTGTCTGATTTCTTTTCTTTTCTTCTTCTTCTCCTATTTTAAGTGTGGCCAGTTTTCACCAAGATGTGCAGGCTGATATGCAACACAAGACCTCAATTGACCCACTCACCTAGGCTTCCCAAAGGGCTAGGATTGCTGGTTTGTGTCACAGAGTCCGGCCCAGTCCCCGTAATTTATGTTTTAAAAATAAAGTCTGCTGACCGGGCACAGTGGCCTACGGGAGCCTTTCATCCAGCCGCACTGAATACCAATTAGGTCAGATCATTCCATGTTGCTTGTTAGATCCCGCCCCAAACAAAATGGTGAAACCCTGTCTCTGAAACGAAAACAAAACTTGGGTTGGGCTCGGTGGCTCTTCCCTATAACCCCAGCAGTTTGGAATGCTGAGGAGGACGGATCGTGAAGTCACTGTTTCGAAAGGGTCCTCCAAAGGCGGGACCGAACACGCTCCCTATATAAAACATAAAAAGAGTGCAAAATAAGAAATCTGAGGCAGTCATGGAATGCTCTCTCCTCAGAATCAAGTACTCTATAATCAGGATGCCATACAAAATCCCGGGGTGGTAGCACCGTGCAAATGACACGCATGAAGTGCAGTGATACGTTTTCATTTATATATGTATTTTTCAAATTTGTGGCTTTGTTTTAGAAATCAAATACACATAGACTTGAGGCACGAGTTACAAAAATATAGAAAGTTAGCTGGACGTGGTGGTTTCGACACCTGCAACCACAGCAATATTGAGGTCATAGATAGGACAATTGCTTGAACCCCAAATGCCGGTGTGGCAATGTGCCAAAATGGCACCTTTGCAATCCAGCCCGAATGACAAGAGGGAAACAGTACATCATAGGAAAAGGCTGGGCTAGGGGTGGAGTCTGGCAGGCACCCCCTTGTGTTTCAGTGGTTCACAGTAATCTTTCTGAATTCTTTTCTTTTCTTTTTCTTCTTCTCCTATTTTAAGTGTGGCAAGTTTTCACCAGGTTGCGCAGGCTGATATGCAACACGCGACCTCATTTGAACCACTCACCTAAGCCTCCCAAAGTGCTTGTATTTCTGGTTTGTGTCACAGAGCCCATCCCAGTCCTCGGGATTTGTTTTTTAAGAATAAAGTCAGCCGGCTGGGTGCGGTGGCCTACGGGAGCCTTTTATTCAGGCACTCTGAATACCAATTAGGGTGGAACAGGCGGGGCTGTGGGGTTGAGCTCACCCCAAAGAAAATGGTGAAATTCAGTCTCGGAAACAAAAACAAAACATGGGTTGGGCTTGGCGGCTCTTCCCTGTAACCCCAGCCCTTTGGAATACAAAGGAAAACGGATCATGAAGTCACAGGTTCGAAACGAGCCTCCAACGGCACGACGCAACCGCTCCCTATATAAAACATAAAAACAGAGCAACATAAGAAATCTGAGGCAGGCCTGGAATGCGCTCACTTCGGAATCACGTAACCTATAATCAGAAAGCTGTACGGAATCCCCGAGTGGCTGCAGCGTGAAAATGACAAGCAAGAAGTTCAGTGTTTCGTTGTTACTTATGTATGTATTTTTTGAAATTGTTTCTGTGTTTTAGAAATCAAATACACATAGACTTGAGGTATGAGTTACAAAAATATAGAAATTTAGCTGGACGTGGTGGTGTAGACAAATGCAACCCCAGCTACATTGAAGGCACAAGCAGAAAAATCACTTGAACCCAGAAGGCAGGTTTGGCAGAAGCCAAGATCGCATGGTTGCAGTCCAGCCCGGGTGACAAGAGGAAAACAGCACGTCATAAGGAAAGGCTTGGCTAGAGGTGGACTCCCGCAGGCACCCCGTTTCGTTTCACTGGTGCACACTGATATGTCTGATTTCTTTTCTTTTCTTTTTCTTCTTATCATATCTTAAGTGTGGCGAGTTTTCTCTTCGATGAGCAGGCTGATCTGAAACCCGCGATCTCAGTTTGCCGGCTCACTTAGGCCTCCCAAATAGCTAGGATTGCTGGTTTGTGTCACAGAGCCTGGCCCAGTCTCGCTGATTTGTTTTTTAATAATAAAGTCAGCCGGACGGGTGTGGTGGCTCACCGAAGCTTTTCATCAAGGAAATCTGAATACCAATTAGGGTGGAACAGGCCATGTTGTGGGTTTGAGCCCACATCAATTTAAAGGGTGAAACCCCATCTGTGAAACAAAAACAAAACTTGGGTTCCGCTCAGCGGCTTTCCCCGTAACCCCAGAGCAGTGGAATGCCATGGAGGATGGATCCTGAAGTCAGTTTTGACAGCGTCCTCCAATGGCACGAACCAACACGCTCCCTATATAAAACATAATAACAGCACAAAATAAAAAGTCTGGAGCAGGCATGGAATGCACTCGCTTCGGAATCATGTACACTATAATCAGGAAGCTGAACGGAATCCGGGGGTGGCCGCAGCTTAAAAATGACACGCAAGAAGTTCCCTGTTTCGTTTTTATTTATGTATGTTTTTTTTCGACATTGTGGCTGTGTTTTAGAAATTAAATACACATAGACTTGAGGTACGAGTTACAAAAATATAGAAAGATAGCTGGACGTGGTGATGTGGACAAATGCAAACCCAGATACATTGAAGGCATAGGCACGACAATGGCTTGAACCCAGAAGGCCAGTGTGGCAATAAGCCAAGATCACAGTCTTGCACTCCAGCCCGGGTGAGAAAAGTAAAACAGTACGTCATAAGGAAGAGCTGGGCTAGAGGTGGACTCCCGCAGGCACCCCTTGTCGCTACAGTGGTGCACACTGCTCTCTCTGATTTCTTTTTTTATTTTATTTTTTTCTCCTATTTTAAGTGTGGCGAGGTTTCAATGGGATGGGCAGGCTGATCTGGAACCCGTGACCTCAGTTGACCCACTCACCTAGGCCTCCAAAAGGCCTAGGATTGCTAGTGTGAGTCAGAGAGCCTGGCCCAGTCTCCTTTATTTGTTTTTTAATAATAAATTCAGCCGGCTGGGCGTGGTGGCTCACGGGAGCCTTTCATCCAAGCAATCTGAATACCAATTTGGGTGGAACAGGCGAGGTTGTGGATTTGAGTCCACCACAAACAAAATGGTGAAACCTGGTCTCTGAAACAAAAACAAAACTTGGGATGGGCTCGGCGGCTTTCCCCTGTAACCCCAACACTTTGGAATGCCGAGGAGGATGGACCATGAAGTCACAGGTTCGACAAGGACCTCCAACGACAGGATGCAACACGCTCACTATATAAAACATAAGAAGAGAGCAAAATAAGAAATCTGAGGCAAGCATGCAATGCGCTGGCTTCGGAATCATGTACACTATAATCAGGATGTCATACCGAATCGCTAGGTGTCCCCAGCGTGAAAATAACATGCACCAAGTGCAGTGTTCCGTTTTCATTTATATATGTATTTTTCGAAATTGTGGCTGTGTTTTAGAAATGAAATACACCTAGACTTGAGGTATGAGTTATAAAAATATAGAAATTTAGCTGGTCGTGGTGGTGTGGACGCCTGCAACCACAGCTACATTGAAGGCATAGACAGGACAATAACTTGGACCTAGAAGGCCCGTGTGGCAATAAGCCAAGATCGCACTGTTGCCTTTCAAAGGCCTAGGATTGCTGGTGTGAGTCACATAGCCTGGCCCAGTCTCCCCAATTTCTTTTTTAATATTAAATTCGGCCAGCTGGGGATGGAGACTCACAGGAGAAATTCATCCAAATAGGGTGGATGAGGCGATCTGGAACCTGCGTCCTCCGTGGTTCTGTTCACCTAGGCCTTCCAAAGTTCTAGCATTGCTGTTGTGAGTCACAGGGCCCGGCAGAGTCTCCCTGATTTTTTTTTAATAATAAATTTGGCCGGCCTGATGTGGGGGCTCATGGGAGCCTTTCATTCTGGCACTCTGAATACCAATTAGGCCGGATCACTTGATCTTGCTGGTTGGATCCCACTGCAAACAAAATGGTGAAACCCGTTTTGTGAAATGAAAACAAAACTTGGGTTGGGCTCGGCGGCTCACCCCTGTAATTACAGCACTTTGGAATTCCAAGGCAGACGGATCCTGAAGTCACTGTTGCAAGACGGGCCTCCAACGACACAACGCAACCCGCTCCCTCTATGAATCATAAATAGAGAGCAAAATAAGATATCTGATGCTGTCATAACATGCGATTACTTCAGCACCACCTCCACTAAAATCGGGACATTCACATTAGGCCGGGGCGTCCATAGAGCAAAGAAGACACGCAATAACCTGCTGCATTCCGTTTTTATTTATATACTTATGTATTTCTTGTTATAGTGGCTACGTTTTAGGAATCAAAGACATAGATTTGAAGTACGAGGTTGAAAAAAATAGAAAGTTAGCTGGACATGTCTGCGTGGACAACTGCAACGCCAGCTACATTGAAGGTGTTGGCAGGACAATCGCTTAAACCCAGGAGGCAGGTGTGGCAATAATCCAAGATCGCACTGTTGCACTCCAGCACGCGTGACAAGAGGGTAACTTTATCTCATAAAGAAAGGATTGGCAAGTGGTGTTGTCCCCCTTGCACCTTGTTTACTATTAGTGGTTCACAATGATCTGTCTGATTTCTTTTCTTCTCTTTCTTCTTCTCCTATTTTATGTGTGGCGAGCTTTCAGTGGGATGCACAGGCTGCTCTGGAACCCGCGACCTCAGTTGACCAGCTCACCTAGGCCTCCCAAAGAACTATGGTTGCTCCCTATGAAACATAAAAACAGAACAAAATAAGAAATCTTATGCTGGCATGACATGCGATACCTTCGACACCACCTCCACTAAAATCAGGACGGGCATGCAAAGCCAGGGTGGCGGGAGCGCCAACAAGACACGCACAAAGGTGCTGCATTTCGATTTTATTTATATACTTATATATTTCCTGTTATTGTGGCTGTGCTTTAGGAATGAAATACACATAGGTTTGAGGTACGAGTTAGAAAAAATATAGAAAGTTACTTGCATGTGGCGGCATGGACACCTAAAACACCAGCTACATTGAAGGCATTGGCAGGACAATCGCTTGAACCCAGGAGGCGGGTGTGGCAATAAGCCAAGATCACACTGTGGCACTACAGCCCGGGTGACAAGAGGAAAACTGTAGGTCATAAAGAAAGGCTTGGCGAGGGGTAAAATCGCGTAGGCTCCTGGTTTCCTTTCAGTGGTGCACACTGACCTGTCTGATTTATTTTATTTTCTTTTTCTTCTTCTATTTTAAGTGTGGCAAGTCTTCACCGGGATGCACAGGCTGATCTGGAACCCACGACCTAAGTTGACCCACTCACCTAGGCCTCCCAAAGGCCTAGGATTGCTTGTGTGAATCACAGAGCCCTGCCCAGTCTCCCTGATTTCTTTTTTAATACTAAATTTGGCCGGTCTGGCGTGGTGGCTCATGGGAGCCTTTCATCCAGGTGCTCTGAATACTAATTAGGATGGATCACTCGATGTTGCTGGTTCCAGCCCGCCCCAAAGAAAATCTTGAAACCCAGTCTGTGAAATAAAAACAAAACTTGGGTTGGGCTCAGCGGCTCACCCGACGGGCCTCCAAGAACACACAGCAACCCGCTCCCACTATGAAACATACAAAGAGAGCAAAATAAGAAATCTGATGCTGGCATAACATGTGATACCTTCGGCACCACCTCCACTAAAATCGGGATGGGCACTTAAGGCCGGGGTGTCCACAGCGCAAAGTATCCACGCAAAAACATGCTGAATTCTGTTTTTATTTATATAATTATGTATTTCTTATTATAGTGGCTGTGTTTTATGAATCAAATACACATCGTAATGAAGTATGAGATATAAAAAAATAGAAAGTTAGCAGGACATGGCAGTGTGGACACCTGCAACCCCAGCTACATTGAAGGCATTGGCAGAAAAATCTCTTGAACCCAGGAGGAGGGTGTGGCAATAAGCCAAGATTACACTGTACCACTCCAGCCCGGGTGACAAGAGAAAAACTGTACATCATAAAGAAAGGCTGGGCAAGGGGTAAAGTCCTGTAGTCTCCTGGTTTTCTTTCAGTGGTGCACACTGATCTGTCTGATTTCTTTTCTTTTTTCTTTTTCTCCTATTTTAAGTGTGCAAGTTTTCACCAGGATGCGCAGGCTGATCTGAAACCCTCGACCTCAGTTGACCCGCTCACCTAGGCCTCCCAAAGTGCTAGGATTGCTGGTGTAAGTCACAGAGCCCTGCTCAGTCTCCCTGATTTCTTTTCTAATAATAAATTCGGCCAGCCTGGCGCAGTGGCTCATGGGAGACTTTCATCCAAGCTCTCTAAATGCCAATTATTGTGGATAACTCGATGTTGCTGGTAAGATACCGCCCCAAATGAAATGGTGAAACCCGGTCTGTGAAACAAAAACAAAACTTGGGTTGGACTTAGCGGGTCAACCCTGTAATTCCAGCACTTTGGAGTTCTGAGGTGGAAGGATCGTGAGTTCACAGTTTTGAGACGATCCTCCAATGACACAATGCAACCCGCTCCCACTATAAAACATAAAAAGAGAACAAAATAAGAAATCTGATGCTGGTATGACTTGCGATACCTTTGGCACCACCTCCACTAAAATCGGGACTGGCACGTAAGGCTGGGGTGGCCGCAGCACAAAGAAGACATGCAAAAACCTGCTGCATTCCGTTTTTATTTATACACTAATGTATTTCTTGTTATTGTGGCTATGCTTTAGGAATGAAATACACATAGATATGAGGTACGATTTAGAATAAATATAGAAAGTTAGCTGGATGTGGCGGCGTGGACAACTGCAACACCAGCTTCATTGAAGGCATTGGCAGAACAATCGCTTGAACCCAGGAGCGGGTTTGGCCATAAGCCAATATCACACTGTGGCAATCCAGACCGAGTGACAAGAGAAAAACTGTACGTCATAAAGAAAGGCTGGGCGAGGGGTAAATTCGCGTAGGCTCCTGGTTTCCTTTTAGTGGTGCACACTGATCTGTCTGATTTCTTTTCTTTTCTTTTTCTTCTTCTCCTCTTTTGAGTGTGCAGAGTTTTCACGGAGATGCGCAGGCTGGTCTGGAACCCGCAACCTCAGTTGACCAGCTCACCTAGGCCTCCAAAAGGGCCAGGATTGCTGGTGTGAGTCACAGAGCCAGGCCCAGTCTCCCTGATTTCTTTTTTAATAATAAATTCTGCCTGCCTAGCGGGGTGGCTCATAGGAGTCTTTCATCCATGCTCTCTGAATACCAATTAGGGCAGAATATTCGATGTTGCTGGTTAGATCCCGCCCCAAACAAAATGGTGAAACCCGGTATGTGAAACGAAAACAAAACTTGGGTTGGGCTCGGCGGCTCAACCCTGTAATTACAGCACTTTGGAATTCCGAGGCGGATGAATTGTGAGGTCACTGTTGCGAGACGGGCCTCCAAATACCCAACGCAACCCGCTCCCACTTTGAAACATAAAAAGAGAGCAAAATAATATATCTGATGCTGGCATGACATGCGATACGTTCGGCACCAACTCCACTAAAATCGGCACGTGCACGTAAGGCCGGGGCGGCTGCAGCACAAAGAAGACACATAAAAACCTGCTGCATTCTGTTTTTATTTATACACTAATGTATTTCTTGTTATTGTGTCTGTGCTTTAGGAATGAAATACGCATAGATTTGAGGTACGATTTAAAATAAATAAAGAAAGTTAGCTGCACGTGGCGGTGTGGACAACTGCAACACCAGCTTTAGTGAAGGCATTGGCAGGACAATCACTTGAACCCAGGAGGCGGGTGTGGCAATAAGCCAAGCTCAAACTGTGGCATTCTAGCCCGAGTGACAAGAGGAAAACTGTACGTCATAAAAAATGGCTGCGCGAGGGGTAAAGTCCCGTTGGCTCCTCGTTTCCTTTCACTGGTGCACACTGATCTGTCTGATTTCTTTTCTTTTCTTTTTCTTCTTCTCCTATTTTAGGTATGGTGAGTTTTCACCAGGATGCGCAGGCTAAACTGGAACCCGCGACCTCAGTTGACCCACTCACCTAGGCCTCCCAAAGGGCTAGGATTGCTAGTTTGGGTCACATAGCCCGGCCCAGTCTCCCTGATTTCTTTTTTAATAATAAATTCGGCTGGCCTCGTGCGGTGGCTCAAGGTAGCCTTTCATCCTGGAGCTCTGTATACCAATTAGGTGGGCTCACTCGATGTTGCTGGTTAGATCCCGCCCCAAACAAAATTGTGAAACCCAGTTTGTGAAACAAAAACAAAGCTTGGGTTGAACTGGTCAGCTCACCCCTGTAATTACAGCACTTTGAAATTCCGAGGCGGATGGATCATGAAGTCACTGGTGGGAGACCGGCCTCCAACGACACAAAGCAATATGCTCCCTCAACGAAACATAAAAACAGAGCAAAATAAGAAATCTGATGCTGCCATGGCATGCGCTATTTTTGGCACCACCTGCATTAAATTGAGATGGGCACACAAGGCCGGGGTGGCCGCAGCACCAACAAGACACGCACAAAGGAGCTGGGTTCCGTTCTTATTTATTTACTTATGTATTTCTTGTTAGTGTGGCTGTGCTTTAGGAATGAATTACACATAGATTTGAGGTACGAGTTAGAAAAAATATAGAAAGTTAGCTGGACGTGGCAGCGTGGACACCTGCAACACCAGCTACATTGAAGGCATTGGCAGGACAATCGCTTGAACCCAGGAGGTGGGTGTGGCAATAAACCAAGATCGCATTGTGGCACTCCAGTCCGGGTGACAAGAGGAAAACTGTACGTCATAAAAAAAGGCGGGGTGAGGGGTAAAGTCCCTTAGGCTCCTCTTTTCCTTTCAGTGGTGCCCACTGGTCTGCCTGATTTCTTTTCTTTTCTTTTTCTTCTTCTCCTAGTTTAAGTGTGGCGAGTTTTCACTGGGATGTGCAGGCTGATCTGAAACCGGTGACCTCAGTTTACCCGCACACCTAGGCCTCCCAAAGGGCTAGGATTGTTTGTGTGAGTCACAGAGCCCTGCTCAGTCTCCATGATTTCTTTTTTAATAATAAATTCGGCCGCGCTGGCGAGGTGGCTCACAAGAGCCGTTCATCCAGGCGCTCTGAATATCAGTTAGGGCATATCACCAGATGTTGATGGTTAGATCCCACCCCAAACATAATGATGAAACCCAGTCTGTGAAATGAAAACAAAACTTGGGTTGGGCTCGGTGGCTCACGCCTGAAATTTCAGCACTTTGGAATTCTGAAGCGAATGGATCGTGCGTTCACAGTTTTGAGACGGGCCTCCAACGACACAACGCATCCCGTTCCCACTATGAAACCTAAAAAGAGAGAAAAATAAGAAATCTTATGCTGGCATGACATGTGATACTTTCGACACCACCTCCACTAAAATCGGGACGGGCACCCAAGTCCAGGGTGGCTGTAGCGCCAACAAGAAATGCACAAAGGGGCTGCGTTCCGTTCTTATTTATTTACTTATGTATTTCTTGTTATTGTGGCTGTGCTTTAGGAATGAAATACACATAGATTTGAGGTTCAAGTTAGAAAAAATATAAAAAGTTAGCTGGACATGGCAGCGTGGACACCTGCAACACCAGCCAGATTGAAGGCATTGGAGGACAATCGCTTGAACCCAGGAGGCGGGTCTGGCAGGAAGCCAAGATTGAACTGTGGCAATCCATCCCAGGTGACAAGAGGGAAACTGAAGGTCATAAAGTAAGGCTGGGCGAGTGGTGTACTCCCACAGCACCTCATTTACTATCAGTGGTGCACACTGATCTGTCTGTTTTCTTTTCTTTTCTTCTTCTCCTATTTTAAGTGTGCATACTTTTCACAGAGATGCGCAGGCTGATATGGAACCGGTGACCTCAGTTGACCAGCTCACCTAGGCCTCTGGAATGGCTAGGATTGCTGATGTGAGTCACAGAGCCTGGCCAAGTCTCCCTGATTTATTTTTTAATAATAAATTTGTCAGGCCTGGCATGGTGGCTCATGGGAGCCTTTCATCCAGGCGCTCTGAATACCAATTTAGGCGGATCACTCGATGTTGCTGGTTAGATCCCGCCCCAAACAAAATGGTGGAACCCGGTCTGTGAAACGAAAACAAAACTTGAGTTGGGCTCGGCGGCTCACCCCTGTAATTCCAGCACTTTGGAATTCCGAGGCTGACGGATCATGAGTTCACAGTTTTGAGACAGGACTCTAACGACACAACGCAACCCACTCCCACTATAAAACATAAAAAGAGAGCAAAATAAGAAATCTCATGCTGGCATGACGTGTGATACCTCCAGCACCACCTCCACTAAATTCGGTATGGGCACGTAAAGCTGGGGTGGCCGCAGCACAAAGAAGACACACAAAAACCTGCTACATTCCGTTTTATTTATATACTTATGTACTTCTTGTTATAGTGGCTGTGTTTTAGGAATCAAATACACATAGATTTGAAGTACGAGGTAGAAAAAAAGAAAGTTAGCTAGACGTGGTGGCGTGGACACCTGAAACCCCAGCTGCACTGAAGGCATTGGCAGGAAAATCGCTTGAACCCAGGAGGGGTGTGTGGCAAGAAGCCATGATTGATCAGTTGCACTCCATTCCGGGTGACAAGAGGAAAACTGTACGCCATAAAGAAAGGCTGGGAGAGGGTTAATATCCCGGAGGCTCCTCGTTTCCTTTCAGTGGTGCATTCTGATCTGTCTGATTTCTTT